>DWNR01001670.1:0-14527 GCA_018250455.1 Polygonus leo | reverse complement strand
ATACTAAGCCTGGCCAACATTTAGAACACTTTTTACTGCGGGAAAAACGTTCATTCCTACGGGAAATTTAGTAATATCTTATATGGCAGAACAACGTTTGCCGGGTCAGCTAGTCTTTAATAAGATTGTGTGTAAATCAAAATTTACGTTTATTTTGATCAGCTGTAATGCAACCCTCTGTAAATGACGGTGTATAAGTCAGCTTACTAAGTGAAATCCAGCATTCTTTTCCAGCAAAAAGACAATTTGTTTACCCCAAGAACAGTTGGAAACGTTTAATTCCCCCAAAGAAATTGATACGCTATATAGTTATTTTCTTGTAATATTAACTATGGTTCAAGAATAACAAATAGACAAAAGTTGGTAAACTATTTTCGTAAATGATAAATGTAAAATTACATTGATTTAATACCTTAATATACTTTGTTCTACATGTAATTTCATTAATTTAAAGTAAAGTGAAATTGGTATAAGAATATAGACTGCTTTATTTGAAAATGTCTCTGAGGATATAAATAAATTAGTAGGCACTATTCAGAACCCTTTTATAACCCCCGTGTAAACCGGTAAATGGGGTAAAAAAACTGTATGCCGCCTGGTAATATTTTATGATGTTGCTACCGTTGCCTACAATATAAAGTATAGGCACTATTATTAAAAACACATTTTCATTTTAAAGAACAAATTGTTCCTTACTATTATAGAGATGTTATCAAACAATATCACAATCTAATTCTCAATTTTTTTGTCAGATGTGTATTTTAGGGTTTCGTACCGAAAGGTTAAAAACGGGACCCTATTACTAATCCCTAATGTAATGGTACTGATCCCTTTGTGCGCGATTCCGACTTCGCACTTGGCCAGTTTTTTTATAGTTTAAGTAACCTTTAGACATTTTTTAACCTAACCGAATGTGCAGATCACCTGAAGTATCCTCAGTGCCCTTAGTTATAATCAATTCAAGTTCTACTGAGGACTAAAATGTTCTCGTCGTATGTATATGTATATGTATGTATGAAAGCCGGTATGTATATACAGCCTCCTTACAAATCGAAACGTAACGATTGCATAACGGAGGTACTATGGAGGTGCTATGAAGGCACGTCCCCGACAGAACTAATGAGTTCTACCTGACGAATCGTTTTAATTGCAATTTTAATAAATAATGAAATATCCATGTCTACTCTGAATTGGTAGTACTTATTGCTAAAATTATTTGGCACTTGAAATTTTAATCCAACAGCGAATATTTTTTTATATATCAATGAAAACATTTAAACAAATAAATCTGCATCGAGAACACTTCTCATTATAATCGCCTACAGCAGAGCTACGATAATAAATAAACCGTTTCAATTGTTAAAAACAGCAGCCGGGTACCAATCGAATTAAGCTACGTAAAGAGCTTACACTCTAAAACCTCGGTTAATCTTCGGACGCCACGGCTACAAATACCGTTAGATACTATACACACGGATAGCCACTACGCTACCCTACTCTAATTGGCCTGTACATAAAGAGCGTATGTAGTGCCTTTGTCAAGGAAAATGCAACTGAATTACAAAGCACTTGAATTGATTTTCCAATAACAGTGTTTGGGTGCTACGCTGGTGGAATGTGACGTAGGAGTGTAGACGGCATCGTAGCGTTCGCTTTCGTTCGCACCCGCCGCCCGCCCAGTGATCAATGGGCGTCTGTAGTAACTGACTTCCTTTACGTTGTACAGTTTTTTTGTGCCTTGAACGTTTTGCAGCGGTAGAAGGCTATTTCATTCCCTATTGAGCGGGGGCTTAAGATGAAAAGCGAAAGCAGGTAATAAGAGAAAAGCTTCGTTCGCGCACCTGTTATTGTCAGTAATGCTTAGATTTTCAGAATAATGAAGTTGTTGTATGTTCTTAACATCTTTTATTCGGAGGCAAAAATGTACTGTTGCCAGCTATCCTATATCCGGGTGTCTTGCGGATGAAATTATTAATCCTTTGATATACATTTACATTACGTAGAATATTTGGATTTTCTTAACTGCCAGTTGATAGAACTCATTTTGTTCGACCGGGGAGGTACCGCCACTCTCATAATCCGTTAAGCAATTCTTGTGTTTCTGTTTAGAGAGGCGTGGTTGCCGGCTATCCTTATATATGAGGCGAACATCTTAGTCCTCAAGGGTAGCAACGCATCTGTGATCAAATTCAGGTATATTTCAATCGTACTTGGGTGTGATTACTGATGTCCATGGAGGTCAGTGACCACTTACCATCAGGTGGACTGCATGCTCGTTTGCTACCTTAATTCATACAATATTCATAATACAATTTCATATAACATAATTGTCCATTTAATCCAAACACATATATTTACAAATTGAATGTAACGAAACAAAACATCTAATTCAATTTAAAGTATCATATTAAATGTATAAAACCCAACTAACGCATCTATAAACAAAAACATCGTGGAATACATAGATGCATTCACAACGAAGTTCAAACAGGGGTGTTTGAGGTAGGAAGCTAGTGATATTTGTTTTCAGGCGCTTGTTTGTACGGTGTCTAAATTTAACAATTTGCTCGCATGTAACCGGCGCGTCTGCCGTGTCAACACTAATGGTTGTTTACGTGTGACACGTGAATAAACCACTCGAAACTGCAATAACAATATAATATGGATACGGTATACCCTTTTTTATATAACCCAAATAGTAAACAATAAGTAAGTTAATAACTCAAAATGAAACATTACGTCTACGTCTCGAGGAATTTTCTGAAACTTTATATTGTTTTTTATAACATTATAATATAAATAACATACGTGCGTGCCATCATACTGAGGCTAATTAGTCACAGTTAAACTCAAAGCGTATGTCGTACTCTACCTTCTAACAAGCAAATATTTTATTCCTCTATTTCTAATTCGCATCGCATATGTAATTGACATCAGGTAGGACTTCCATCGTATTTTGACTCTATTTCAGTTATACTTCCACAGTAAGCACTTACAAAGGAGTGGGCATCAGATTTGCTTATTACTTTTATACCGCAAATAGAACTTCCAACAATTTTTGAGTCCTACCTATCTTGGACCAGAAATTCCGTTATGACGAATATTCAAATTACTTTCTATATCATTCAATTATTCAAGTAGAGGTAAATAAAATAAAACAAAAAATAAATATAATAAATTACATAAATTGTTTAAAGCAATGAAAACTTCTACAATAGAAGGAAAACCAACGAAACTTTGTCCATTAAACAAACATGACTAATGACGTACGAAATAAGTAAAAAATTGCGGGTAGCGAGCATAATCTGCTTTATTGCATAATAATACGAAGGTGGCAACTTCGTTTGTAGAAACGAACAAAGAACAGAAAACCCCACTTCCATTGCAAAAATATCTTCCCATTTTCGTCCTTGCAGATTTTTCTGGCGTTGAAAAATTCCTTGTTTGTCTTGAGAAGCTCGACAAAAAGAGTTTGTTGAATGAAAAACCCCGTCCCTTTATGACATGTTCCTTGCGTTTTTAAAGAAAAGCTTGAGATCTCCTAACACATTCAAAGTAAACTTGAATTTTGGACAAAGCATGTGCGAACGAGAAGGTTTCATATTTGTAACTCTTTGAAAGTCTCATTGGACTCACACTCTTGGATTAACACATCGCAGGTATATGTACGTATGAACTGTATGTATGTAGGTATATGTGCACTACGATAAATACTAGATTTTATAAGAGAAATTCATATTTCTAGAATATGTACAACTTCTATACCAAAACAACTAAATTATACGAATAATAAATATAAATAGACGAAAACCTTCTCAAACATTTTGAAGTCGACTAAAAAAATAAAGTTGGGTTTAAGGCAAATTAAAACATACTAGTATTTTATTCCGTTTCATTTCACGGATACATTTTAATGCTTTTAATCTTTCATTAATATAACTAATAGAGACACCTTTTCAAATAAATTATTCAAGCGAGAGACTATTCACTTACCGCTAATGAAATTAATCTCTGCGCGTTCAAACATCTGAAGCGGCTTCATTTTTATCACATTGGATGGCGTGAATGATACACATTTTGTTGTATTTTAAATTTAATCGTAGACCACCCCTGTCATCGGGCTTGAGGCGCGGTGAGGTCGACGACCCCCGGTATTTAGGACGAGTCTGTGCTTATACGTAACTGCGTAGAAACAAATACGCAGGAAGTAGGGCGATGCGTTCGTAGCTCTGAAGCGCTGTGTATTGCAAACGACGTGTCAGTTGAAGTAACTTGCGGCCGGTATCAATAACCTACCTATCCCTTACAAGAAGTTAAAATAGCGACCATTGGTGTGTATCTGTTATTTTTTCGTAAAAATTAAACAAGCATATAAACAATAACAATAAATATAAACAGCGACACTTATAACATTGATCTATCTGTCAAAAATTAACAAACATCTACCTGCCAATGATCACTATTTTATCTTCTACTAAGGGAAAGATAGTTTATTGAAACCGGGCGGTAGTGCAGTGACCCTTTGAGGACGTGTGACAGGGAAATAATAGGTCATTTATTTCTAGTGTGTTAGTAAACTCTTTAAATCGGTCCTATGGATGTTGTTAATCGCTACAAATTGTAGATTAATTAGCCATTAATTATCTGAGTAGCGTGAACATGTGAAATTAATCATTTTAAAAGGAATTTAATTGGGCATATTCATTCTAACTTTTTAAACTGTGCCTTAATTAGAAAAGTTAATCTTGATTCGAGGCCAAAAAACCCCACTCCTTTCATGTGAAAGGAGATATCCTTTCATGTAAAGGAATTTATGTAAATTAATGAATTATGTATATGTACGTTAGTTATGTCTGATATAAACATTGGTAAATAGGTACTTACTTTTTATCACATCACAATTCTATTAGCTAACTTAATCAAACCAGTTTATTAAGTCTGTAAGACTTATATTTAACTAAAATTTGTGCCTACTGCAAAAATCTGCAAGCACGGGCGAACCTGAGTCCAGGAAAATGTTTTTTTTTTTAGTTTTTTTTTTTTATCATAAAAAGGTAGCAAACGAGCAGACGCAGTTGACGCAGTCCAACTGATGGTATGTGGTCACTGCCGCTCATGGATATCAGTAATCATCCCCAAGTGATCACAGATGAGTTGCTACCCCTGAGGAATAAGATGTTTGTCTCATGTATAATTGTAGGCAAAACACAATAATTGCTTCACGGAGGATTATGAAGTTGGCAGTGGTACCTCCCCGGTCGAACTAAACGAGTTCTACCACCTGTTAAAAAGCCTACGATATTATTTATTTAAAAACTCCTATTTACATTATGCCAGTTATAAACAAATGCTCAAAATGAAAACAAAATTGAGCGGCCGCAAAACTTCTATTTACCTTTCTTTCAAGTCCATTTCGTTCACATCTGGCACTGATTCTGTAATTTTCATATTCACAAACTTCACTGACCTTTACTAAAACATTGTAAATTAATTTGTTGGTAAATTTTAGCAATGTCAACGAGCGGAGACAACGCGGACGCTAGGAGCACTGAGTAGGGGGCCGGGAATTGTTCCTCTAATTTGATGATACCCATCTGGATTGCAACAATTTCATGTCACTATTATTGCAAGCTTGAGGGCGGGACGGGATATGGGCTCTTCAATAAATTACTACAGTACTACAAAAAGACACTTTGATTTACCCATTAACGCCGTCTGACTTGTTATGGATGGGAAAAACTGTATTACGAGTGAAGAAACATCTACATTACGCAAGTTTCTTTCGCATAACAGTAAGGATTGAGTTACAGCATAACATAGCAGTACTAAGAGCTCAGACCTAAAGGACACTTATACCCTCAGGGCAATGTACTATGAACGGACACATTAAAACGTGATAACGCCTTAATTGATATTCACGACCTGGACTAAGATGCTCCTACTAAATAGAAAGATACGTATTTATTTATGTAAAATATCCTCTAATCAACTCCTTGCTGTATCTATGTACTATCCATCCATCAGCCTTTTTACACTCACAATACAACAACACTCTAACCAGTCATACGAGTACCTATATCTTACAAATTCAGCAATTTCTACCATCGTTCTTACTTATTGCATGTGACCTGAACGAACGAAAGCGGTCGTCCAATGTACCATGGCGCCATCGCCTCCGGTCACAGGTCTACGGGCCTTGAGGGATCCCTTCTCAACCGGGAAGTTCTTGAAGGGGTGTACCGCCCCCGGTGCTGTGTTCCGCCTTTAGGCGGGGAGAATAGGTTGGTCCGTCTGTCTTATCCAACCGGGAACAAAATCGGGGTCCTCTCTAGGTGTTATGAGAGTTCCAGTCATAAGAACTCCCTTGGGAGCGGGTGGTCCTCGGGAAGACGCGTGCGATGTGACCTGGGCTCATTTTGTCGAAGCTTGTCCGAGAAACCTGTCTTCCCTAACTGTAATAATCGGTTCTTTAAACGATGTGGTCTGTCCATTGCATTTCAACCTGCCGACAATTACGTCGGTAGGCTTCATACGGATTCCATCGTTGCGGGTTCGGTTGCGTAGCAAAACATCAAACAAATTCGCTACTTTGTACGCATGGTAGTCACCCTGCCCTGCCCATTTTTTAGATAAGGTCTACAGTAATATTACATCTTGACTCCGAAAGTCAATACAGGCAATCTTAAATAAATTATTAAAGTAATTTATTTAAGATTTTAATGATTTAGCATAAGATAATTAAAATGAAATCATTATCTACATACATGCTTATATTGCATAACATTTCATCATCAATACCCCTGACTTGGAGCCTATAAATTTCTTCTATCTATTGATATGATATGATTTTATAGGATCTCAAATTCTCAGTTGCAGAGGCCCATATAAAATAGTTTATAATTAAAAAAGGAAGTAATATGGAGTCAATAACACAAAGTTTCATTATTAAAATAAATATTTTTTCTTTTTATACATACAAAACATAAAACAAAGCAATCCAATCTAATGATACCAGCATAACGTCTTCAGAAAGAACATGCCATTTGTCATTATTCATACGTGTATAAAGTTGTCTTAATCCAAGACAAACTCACATCAAAAGAATGTCGTAACAGTGAAACAGCTTTATATTGGTTGTTACATACTTTGTTATATAAACATCGCAGTTACATGACCATCTCTCACTGGTTGTCACAAATACACCAAGTGGGCACTCGACCCGCGCTGGGGGCAGTAATCACGATCGGACGCAGGGGGTCACACGGAGCGAGGAAATTAACGATTTAGTGGCGAAGCAGCTAACTAGCTGTGGCCATGATATATTTATATGCACATGAATTGATTTTAATCGCTGTCATTGTGCAATCGGATAAAAGTATTTATGTATAATATAGTACGTGCCGATATGGAATAAGGCTGGTTGGTTAAATCATCTGTACCGGTTGTACATACAGTTTATATTAGTCAAAACCTTTGGACAAAGTTCAAACGCAATCAAAGTCCCTTTACTTTGTCACAGATTATTTACCTTGTCCGTCCCTTCTTTAATGGCTCAATACACTTCTCAGTTCGCTATTTCAACTTAATTTTAATAAAACGCGTACATGTTGATGATGTTGCTTCAAGTTGTCAGACCTATGATCAAATCACATGGTTTCTACCCACTGTTTATATTTTTTACAAGCTTGCTATATATACACCAAGTTGGCACTCAACCCGTGCTGGGGCAGTAATCACGATCGGACGCAGGGGGTCACACGGAGCGAGGAAATTAACGATTTAGTGACGACGCAGCTAACTAGCTGTGGCCGTGATATATTTATGTGCACATTAATTGATTTTAATCGCTGTCATTGTGCAATCGGATAAGAGTATTTATGTATAGAATACAACGTGCCGATATAGAATAAGGCTAGTTGTTTAAATCATCTATCAGTTGTTATCAGTTGGGCATACAGTATACATTGTCCAAAATCTTTGGACAAAGTACGAACGCAATCGAAGTACCTTTACTTTGTCAGAGATTATTTACTTTCTCCGTCCCTTCTTTGACGGTCAAATACACATCTTAATTTCAATACGTAAGATTAAGTTAATTTTAACAAAATTGTGGACAATTTTTGATGTTACTTCCAGCCAAATATCTGTTCTAATGATCGCATACTATAAAAACTGTTTGTACTCTACGATACTATAGGGTTTAGCATCAAGTGGTTTTTACCAACTTTATATTGATTTTTACATACTTTGTTACGTAAATGTCGCAGTTATATGACCATCTCTATCTAGTTATCACAAAACACCAAGTGGGCACTCGACCCGTGCTGGGGCAGTAATCGCGATCGGACGCAGGGGGTCGCATGGAGCGAGGAAATTAACAATTTAGCGGCGAAGTAGCTAACAAGCATATAAATATATCATGGCCACAGCATGTTACATTTATATGCACATGAATTGATTTTAATCGCTGTCATTTTGCAATCGGATAAAAGTATTTATGTTTAGGTTTAGTGCCGATGTAGAATAAGGTTAGTCGTTTATCTATACTATCTACATGTATACATTATTTACAACCATTTCGGATAAAATTCAGATACAATCCAAGTCTTTTTTACTTTATCATAGTTTACTTTGTCCGTAAAGAAGGGTCTTTGATGGCTAAATTCACATTTCATATATTCACATTTAATGATCAAAATAAATAAAGTATTAAGTATCTGTTTTGATGATCAAATTGTGTAAAAATAAACATAAGAATGTGACTACCAGTCAAATGCATGTTCTAAAAATTGTCCACACTATACAATAGTATAGGATGTGTCATCAAAACTGAACAACGGAATAGCAGTTATAGTTCCCACTGACACCCCCTAACAGGTTGAAATGCAGCGGGAAGACAAGTGTCAATTTAAATTAACGGCCACATCGGCTCACATGACCGACGATTCGTATCAGTTTAGTCTATTACGGCAATTTTCCAATTGATTGTTACTGGATTATCCCCAACCCTCGATGTAGGCGCTTTCCACTGTTTCTCGCGTACGAAAATATGTGAAAGTGAATATTCACATAAAATATTCTTGTTTAAAAGTTTCATTTACTGTAATTGTTGGATATACGATTAGAAACACATAGACACACATCAAGGAAATTGCTTATGGTCCAGAAAATGTGCTTTTGGATGCTATGAAAGTAAATATGATCTAATACTAAATCTTCATTGCTTTATTATTAAAAGATGCAGGTTTTTTTTTGGGAAATCGGTATTTTTTGTGTTTCAGTTTGCTGGGTGCCGCTGGTTATGGTTATGTTTTGCGTACTTTATATAAAAGACACAGAAAATTAAACTAAATCACCCTCATTCACCCCGGCTATAATACATTGTGGTAAAAATGTTAAAGTTTACTCGATGCGTGCCATAATAATTCTGCAGTAGGCAGTGCAGACGTACACAAGCACGCTAGTTAGTCGTTTTCATACATTTAACATTATCACTTTAGGTCGCTGACCAAGTGGCGACCTGGCGACGCGCTGTCTCGTTTGAAGTACGCCCGCGCTAAGTAATTCACTAATCCTCACAAAAACCCAATTTCGACTCTAACCCCATAAAGATAAAGACTAAAATGTTATCCACTTATGTGATTGTGTGATAATTTCCAACCTCCATGTACATAAATTGCAACATTTAGCTGAGGCTGAAATAGACGGATATATTCGTTAGGAACTTGTTTATTTGCATAATATCCTATTCAACAACTTCCTTGCTACTCGAGTCACGTAAGAGGTATACCCAAAATAGACGAGGCTTAACGCCAGTTGGTAATGTGTAGATTATTTATTATTATTTATGTGTAGAACATATCGATGCTAAAGGTATGGTACGGTAAATAGAATGACAAAGTACATATCTTGGTACGAACGCTGTAATCTTTTGAACTATCAATGCCAGTCAGGTTTGAAAACATTGTTTTAATTCCGAATAAGATAAAACATAGCTACATCTAACAGTGTCTACGTTTAATATCAAATACAGCAGCAGACAGAGTTTTTTTGGTAAATAAACAAGCGTAGAGCAAAAAGTTAGTAGTGCATACCAAAATTTACTTCGTATTTGTCTGAGACTGCGACTTCGCGTACATGCATAACTATAAAAGTGACAGTCCTGAAACCACAATTCCCCTGAGTGTACTGATAAAAATCGTACCCAAACAATTTCTGTAGCCAAGTGCCACAACCTATTTACAAATTACGGCCAAGTTCGCCGTTTTTGGCATCAAATCATAAGGTATGTTCACGTCATACAATAATACCGAAAGAGTACAATAGTAGGTGTAGACTTAATTGTATATAAGTAGATATATTGACGAAACCTTAATATATTGCCAGGTGGTAGAACTCTTGTACTTTGACCTGGGAGGTACCACCTCATAATCCTGCGTGAAGCATTTTATTGTGTTTCGGTTTGGAGAGGCGTGTTTGCCGGCTATACTTAAACGCAAGGCGAACATCGCAGTCTTTAAGCGGTCTGTGGTTGGATCATTTGATCAGTATCGTCCATGGACGGCAGTGACCACTTACCATCAGGTGGTCTGCATGCTTGTTTGCTACCTTAAGACGACAAAAAAATATAAAAAACCGGTCACAATATATTGGACTGAATTTATTGAAATTTTGTACCTTGTATAACTTGGTCTAACTTGGATAGGTTACTTTTGGTAATTTATAACTTGTGTAGTTGTCGAATTCTCCATTCAATATGAAGATCTGTCCGGGCCTATTAATGGACATCTTAAGTAAAATAAAAAGCATATTGAAAATCCTCGTAATTCTTTGTTTCATGTAAGGATTCACATTGATGACTAGTAGCATCTTACTGTATGCTGATTTGTGCATTAACATCAACTAAATCAACTTATCACCACATAAAACATCATAATAACTTCATTGAGTTAGCTAGAGTCCACAACATAAGCGAAGTTGGCTCGTGAAAATCGTCTTTTGATGATAAAAAAATCACATGCCTTTCAATGAAGAAAAATATTGTGAATAAATCTAAAAACCTAAGGAAGAAAAAAGAAAAATCAGGGCGATGTCACATCGCCGATGTGTCCAGCACTACGGCCTAAATCCTTCTCATTGTAAAAAGAACAGATGACTACCGATTCTAGATGCATGCAATATTATGTGTCGTATGAATGTACTTTATTGTCTTTGCATATACGTTGCTTGTGTTTTATTGTCTACAAAGAGTAATATGCATTTCTCCTGTTCTACTGTTCTACTACTGTTCTACTGTTCAATTTGCTGAATCAGTACACGTCGAAAGAGTATTTGCTTTGATCACGACGTTATGCATCTTTTCGTGGAAACTGTATTATCGTTTAATACATATACGCAATACGTGCGTAATACATACATATACGTAGTAAGTGCTAGGTGTCCCCAAACCGTTATCGCGATAAACTGCTCCGCACACCAACAAAATTCTACAGTGCCCAAAAAACTTTATATATAAATATTGCTATACCGACAAGGTCTTAATTATGTTATAAATGTAAATAACATAATTGTGCAATAAATAATTTCATTTCATTTCATTTCGTATTCTCTTTGTCATTTTAAGTGTTAAGTAGTTTGGTCTATCTCAGTATTTTTTGTAAGAAAAAACATCCAAACTAATTAAAAAATATGATGGAATATAATACACATTTAAAGGTAAATACCTATGCATTAATTTTTTTGGAAATAATCCCATTTTATTGTGCTTTCTGTAGTATGATAATAATATATGACTGTAAATGATGTTTATGAAAATACAAGAAACAGAAATAGAAACTTGAATCGGATTAAAATTGAGAGTTGATGATATTATTCACATACAACAAATGTCAATAGATATTGAAACGGCGTTTACCTATTCCAATATAAACGTAATGTGTATTATAATCCAAATGTTGGGGAATAATGAAGATGTAATCCCCACAGCAATCTGGCTCGGGTAAGCCGCTCCTTTCAATATCCTTGATAAGGTCTTCACGCAGCCCCAATAAGCTGGCACGTGAAGTGTCGCCCCAGACACGTGTAGGACACTCAACTTTATACAAAAGCACGAGACGCCCAACCAGGCACGCACTGACAGTTTTAAAACGTTTGTGAAAGTTATCTTTGCTATTCGCAATAAGAATTACATTTTTTTTATCGTTTAAAGGTAGCAAACAAGCTTGTAGTCCACCTGATAGTAAGTGTCACAGCCGCCCATGGACATAAGTAATCATCATTGAGTGGGTTTGAATGGCACATGAGATTGAACGTCTATAGTTTTATAGTAACAGTGCTTAATTAAGTTTTTTTTATTAGCAATTGTAGCGTCCTTGGCTCACTATGTACAGGTTCTATCAAGTGAATGAAATTCTTATATTATCTCACACATTTACTGATGAAAGAAAAGTTTCATCACTTATTTGTGGTTTCATTACAAACTTCTAAAACATAAAATAATATACTCCAAGGTTGTGCCACATGGACCAACAATAACAATATTGTGAACTATAACTTGAACTTAATTCTAAGTGATAAGTGATTGACTACTAAGCAAATGTCCAGCAAAGGGATCGTTGAGAAAGTCAATAATAAATAATAATAAGCAATAATATGCAGCTGACACCTATAAAAATATTAAATAGAAATTACTTTATTTGGATGTGAAAATTTACGGCAACTACATTTTAACTCTGAAGATCTTTTGCAACCAATTTTAGTAGAAGTAAACGAGTAAGAACCAGATTTACTACATAAGACTATGCTACTTCCTATTCTGCACAAATCTTCCTATTGGAATAAATTTCACGCCACAAAGTTGTCAACAAGCCTGAATATTTTGCGCAGTAAAGAGCACTCAACTTTATACCGATAGTCATGAAAAGCGCCAATTACAAAGTACTCTCAAAGTCACTTCCATGATTAGCATACTTAAGTGCCTTTCTTTTTTCATCCCTATCTGTCTTTCTCTGTCTGTCCTCGCTGAAATAGTGAGTTAGAGAATATTATTTATGTCACTTAGAGTAATGATCTGCTGTTTATTATACTTTGTTACTATTTCTTTGCAAAATATATGTACTTATATCTGTTTACTGCGATTTAACATAGTTTAGTGTTGTCAAATGTACTGTAGTATCAATCTGTTGTTTTTGAATTCATATTGAATTCATATGTTTTATAAGGTCCAACAAGTATATTTTAACGACTTCTATTAGATGTCAGAAAGCATGAAGCAACTTTTATGTTTCTCATGACGATCTGTGATCAATTTCAGGTACGATTTTTCATAATTAGGTTACTTATTAATGTTCATGTGCGACAATGGCTACTTGTCACCACGTGGACTGCATAGCCATTGTTTGTCATTTGCTACCTATATTTGAAAAAAAACTCATTTTAACAACAAATAAAACTGATATTACACGCCGCTTTTATTACACTTCAATGTATTTACGACACTAGTCGTCAGCAGAGGCCCCTTATTAAAATCTATTCCCCCTTTATCGATTCTTACTAAGACTTATATCATACAACAAATTTTGCAACTTCCGAAACATAAATAATGAAGCTTAATGTTAGTAAAATATTGTATCACTATGAACATACTTTGTGATAACTTTTGATAAATATCGCTTTTATTTATAACTTTTGATACTGTTTATTTATCAAAAGGTATCTATCTGTTTTGTTCATACTTAATAGTTATTTTTGTAATTGGAGAAATAAAATTAAGCTTCCACGTTTTATTCCCTTCAAACTTAGAAAGACATTACTATTTTTATCTTAACTTTTTTGTCAACAATAGTTGAAACTCCAAAGTATGTAATGAGTTTAACATAATTAACGTAGAACCGAACCGTTTCGGGTAAAGTCTTGTTGAAATAACAAAATTTTGTGTCCGTTGAAAACTCGCAGGCCCAGACTCCAGGACGAAGTGTTGTGAGAATTAACAACGCAAACTTTTTAATCGAATTTGCCGCGATACCGCTCGGAATGAATAAACAGTTTTAATTTTCCTCTTTTTTTATTTTCCTTTTTATCAATGGTTAATGTTTATGGCCTAAGTTCTTAACAGCTCAGCGATGATAATGATAATTGATAATTATTATCGTTGAATGGTTAAGTATTTTACTACTCAACTACTTTTTACTAACTAACAAAATTAAACTTTTGTATTTCTAACCGTCGTGTCCTTTTTAAATTAAACAAGAAGATTAGTAATGTTTAAAATGTGTTCATAATATGTTCAAGGGCAAATTTGTTTTTACAGTCACATTCCCCACGCCTTAAGGTTTTTATTCTAGAGTTGAAGTATTTATTATGACTACGAGTATAAACACATTCATATGAACTTCGAACCATGATTATGCTCAAATATTTTCTTTTAACAAAAGAACATAATCTATATAAATTTCTCGAGTCGCGGTGGTTGTTGCCAAACTCCGGAACGGCTCGAGCGACTCTTATAAAATTTTGCATGTATATCGGG
>DWNR01001669.1:0-14528 GCA_018250455.1 Polygonus leo | reverse complement strand
TGCTACCCCTGAGGACTATGATGTTCGCCTCATGTATAAGTTGGTATAGCCGGCAAATTATAGCTAATATTTACCTGCTGTTGAAGGTGCTATTAATCCAAGGCACAGCTGAAGGAATAGTGTAAACCCCATTCTGGCATTTCTGAAACAAATAAAAAACAAATAAATATTTCGATTACAGAAGTTTTCATCAATTCGATTTTTCAATCCCTAAAATTTAAGTTCTTGGGTTAAACTCTGTGAATAACATGAACTTTTCCGCCAAACATTGACAGATAAATAATGTGTTTTTGTGCATGTCTATGATTCGTTATTTTTTTTAAATAAATTCGAACCTACATTAACACATCATAATAAAATATTGTGCGGAAGACTACTTATTACAATGAAAGCAATTACGATTAGATATTTGTCATTACTTTCTTAATATTGATTAATATAGGACAATAATATGCGAAACCATATATTATAGAAACAAGTATTTTTTTTATTATGATATCTTGCATTTTGTCCTTGCACAAACAAAATTGTTATAACTTGAAACATAAGTCACGAAGTTTTTAAATACGTAGTTTTCATCTTTTTTTAATTAAGCTACAGTATGCAAGCAATGTTAACTAAATTCAATCTATGACTTAATAATATCTAATCTAAATTTAAATGGCATGTATAGAATAATTAGGCACGCAGTATGTAGCAATCTCGCAACATCTCAGGCGTCTAACATGGAACACAATTTATGTCTGTCAATTTCATTTAAATTTTAATCGCCTCATGCGCCAGTAATTGATTTTGTGTGTACAGCTGTAATTGTAGATTATAATAAACGTATATATTATTCATTGAACCATTTTGAAACATTGATTCCATTTGCGTTAGTGAATTCACTTGTCGTATATGCAGTGGAATGTGGTAGTAAAAATAAAACTATTCAAAATTTGATATAAAAATATATAAGGTAAAAATTTCCGAATACAATACAAAATTGTATTCTTAATTTAAAACATTTTACTCTTCATGTCTACAGATATAGCTAGATAATAAATTCATTAAATTATGTAGTATTTTTCATTTACTCTATAAATATTAAAAATAATATTTCAATTCTTTGCGGTCCAAAGTTGACAGTGACATTTTTATTGCGGTGCGATATTTATGCACTAGAGCACGTGTTGGTTTCGAATTTCAAATGCGTTCTATTTTTAAAATTGATGCTGTGTTGTGTTTTCTCACGTATGCCTGACAAAAATAACACATTGGCAACATTCTGCTTGATATTTTTTCATATGCTCTGATCAGTTTAAAAATTAAAAGTAAAAAGTTTAAAAATTAAAAGTAAAGTAATTAAAGTAAGGGTGAAGACCTCGCGTCATCTAAGTGTAATTCCCTTGTCACGTTTATCAATTCTGAATTCAATAAATTCAAATAATTCACTACTCAATTTTAAATGTTCCATGACTATCAAATGAAAGGAAGTGATGATAAAAATTACTTATAAGTAAATGTTGAAATAAACATATGTAAGTATTAAAGAACAATAATTATAACAATCTAAGTTGTCTACTGTAAAAGTCTAAAAATGCCACTTTATTTACGGCCTTAACTTAGGAGGAAATTACTTTAATAGAAAAAGTTCGAAGACGTTACATTTATTTACGAATAAATACACCTATTAAATCCAAAGATATAATTTGATACAAGAACCCTATGTTTAGCAAGTAATCTCGGTATGATATTGGATTATAATCGACGTAATCTGCGTAGTGCGGCTGAAGAGGTTTGTTTACTGCGTCTCAAGTAATTCGTATTTAAATTAGGCTCAGGTTTAACGGCAACACGTCGGCATTCCTGTCACGTGCTCCTGACGCTCTCCGAGTATCATTGGTGGAGTGAATCATGCTTGTCGTCTTAGGATTTGTATAAGTATACTAGATGACCCGGAGAACATCGTTCCGCCACAGAATTAAATAATGTGTTAAACAAAGTTGAACTAAAACTGTTAATTTTTAATTTAGCTAAATATATTGGGTATATAATTTAGCAACATGCTCATTTTGCACAAATAAATATTTAAATTATACGACGAAATGTCACTTATGGTGGGTAGTTTAATATTTCTATACTCTAGTCAATTTTTCTTGCCTATTGTTTAGTTTCTGAACATACTCAGTTTGACAGGGACGATCAGTTCGTATGGGAAAAATTAAATTGCTTTTACTACTTTCCCTTACAAGTCATACCTGTTTTCTCACCTTTTAAAGGTTTTTTGGACTTCTTTTTTGGATTTATATTTCAAAAACCAAATTTTTTAATATGTTTGCATTTTTGTTATTGTTTGGCCTAAAATAATTTTCATAGTTAGAAATTCAGGCATTTGATAAGACATAATCAAATTTCTACATTATTACAGAAATGATTAAGATGATATACATTATCTCAATATTTTTTGTAATATTCATAACACTTTTTCCCTATTTCATTAAACAAAATTGAAAGACAAATTGAACTCTATCAAAAATATACGAAGAATTTCTATATATATGTGATAAAGTAGGTATTTCGCAATAAAGAATTTAATAATTCTCGATATAAACGCGGAGCCTCTCAATGGGAGGAAGTTAAAATTCTCAGTGGAGTTATTTGAGCGAAAAATAAGACGGGAAAGGTATACGGAAAAGGAGCAGATGTGTGTACAGAGCAAGATGTTTTTTAATTGCAAACTTTTACAAACTTGCAATACAAACGTGTTTATGTTTTATCCGTCTCACTTGCAACATCTTGCGAGAGTATGCGAGAGAGAAGTTTAAGAAAGATAGTACTAGATAAAAATAGAAAAATGTATAAAATAATTCACGTTTTATTATTAATTTTACTAATATCATACATATCATTTTACTTAAAATTACTTATGATCATTGCCTTTATTTTGCTTGCATTTTACATAAAGTTTCTTGAACTTTGGATGTATTTCTTCTCATCATCATGTTAATATCTTGTTTGAACCTTTTGCTCCAAGTAGGTTTTACATTTAACAACTTGAAATAAATTAACACGTATCGTCATAAACATATAAAAAAATGTAATTTATGGTATTATAACTATTAATCGAATTCAATGTTAACTCATTACATGATTATAAGATTTTTTTTCTTTTAAATATAAAATTAATACTTATAATAGATACTGAATTATGTGTAAATTATGTACATCATTGGCATGCTGATCAAATGAAAAATTATTTACAAAATTCAAGAAATCCTAAAAATAACGTATGCAAATAAACATTCAATTATTCATTTCCACCACTTGCCATCTAATAATTTAAAAATGTAATCACACATTTATCCCATGCCACCGATCTCTTATCCGGTTGACAGACATCGAAAGAACTTCATTCAGATCCACTCGAGCTTATATCTTATTCGTACAATTGCCTTACAAATGTAAGGCACAAGATTAGCACAATTTAAAATATCAATAACTTGTATACACAACGTATGCAAGTAAGTATTCATTCATTCATTCATTCAACGCGCCATCTAATATTATAAATATGTAATCAAACATTTATCCCATACCTGCTCCCATCTCTCATTCGATTAACCGACTGTGAAATTTCCATGCGTACATCGAAAGAACTTCATTGAGATCCACTCGAGCTCATACCTAATTCATACAACGCGTCAACACTGTCCGGATTGTTTATTGGTGAATGTGGTGCACGTACATGCTTTATTCGCCGTCCATAAACTGATTTAATATTCCCTCCACGAAGTCATGTCCGCGGACGTATTTCAGACTTAACACAGTGACGTTTCCTCGCTGATCTGCCAGTCGAGCTGGCCTTCGTTTTATACATCCTCCACGTCCGATTGCAGTGACACTTCTGGTTAAAGATGGACGTAAATTAATAACTGTTCGTTATTTTTATTCGGTTTTATTGTGTGCTAACTTTTACTCTCGGCTTTTCATGAACAATGCTCTCATTATTGAAATGCACGTTCAGAAAATTTTGCAATTCACCTATGTTTCAACTGGTAAGCATTATCAATTTTGTGTTTTATACTGAATACTTTTGGTATATATTCCATTTAAGATATTCTAAAGACAAAAATAAGTAAAACTATAACATCATATTTTCAGGGGGGACGTCATAATTACTACATTATCGTGCTAGCCATTTATTATTAATTTTCATCAACTTAATAACTTATTAAAGCCATAGCTGAGTGTATGTCTTCTCACTTACTGATTCAGGCACAATTTATTAAATTCTTCTGTTATAAATAATTCTACCAATCCATCATTAACGCCTCCCGCAAACGTTGCACGGTAAAGGAAACTAACAAATAATTCTTTGCCTACCGACAAAATGACTATCGTCATTTACTTACACCAGAGGGCTCACAAATTCATCGACTGTGTTATTCAAGCACTTTATCTGAAAAGGCCCATGTTAAGTTTCCAGGTCTACGTCGGAAGTAAATTTCTTCTACAGGCATTTTAATTTTTCATTACATTATTCATGTTTTCTTATTGTGAAACTTTTATATAGATATAGTGGAACAACTCCAGAAGTGTCACTTCTACTATGTGCCCAGCACACATTTTTCACCTATGTTTCTAAATCTAAATTGAGCATCCTCGTGTAACAAGTCTATTCCACTAATGTCTTAAATAATACCAAGTTACTATCACTACAGTTACTTGTTTGATACTGAACGTGACTAGGTTACCATTTAACATTAACATACAACGTCTTCCTAAAGAAGACATCCGAATGTCATATCGTAACAAAGTTGGAGATTCCCAGAACAGTTCCCACTAGGGAATGCTCGTATATCCTTAAAAGCTAGCATGCAAGCCATGCATGTATTGACTGAATTTGTTACATATTTTATCTGTTTCCATCGGTGAAAGTATCATTGGATTATGCTCATGCAAAATGAATGGTTTATTTAAAGATACTGGAAAGTTGCAAGTTACACATACAATGTTGGAGATTGATAATGGAGCAAATATTGTTTATGCAATTCTAAAGCTTTAACATCATCACACGGCAACTCCTAATAAAGTACACTGCCCTGTTTAATTTAAGACGAATACGTCGACTATGAGCGCCTCTCTCATTCGGGAGAAGAAAACAGGCAAAATAAAATTAAAACACCCTTTAAATAAAAAATATTTCAGCATGGACCCACAGATAAAACTCCGCTTAATATTATCCGAAAAAAACAAGAAACATATTAATCGTAAGTAAAAAGTAGTAGTGAATTAAAGAAAAGTGGAGTGAAAAAATCTGAGCAAGATAAATTTTCAGTTCCATTCTTAGAGAAGTCAACTTCACAAGGCGATACTGAGATTGATTGATCGACGACAAATAAACTACCCGACGGCGAACTTCGTACTAAACTGTTGGAGGTTAGAGGTTAATGGACTCACGAAAAGTCAGAAACGGCGTTATCTAAATGATTATTGAAACGAACTTTCGTTTTAAGGGAACTCTGTTTTGTTTTAATAGGTCGTTTGACCCCTATTTTTCGTGAAATGGAAACCCGGCAAGAAGAAAATACCATAAAGATTTAGATTAAAGAGAAGCGAGTTCTTTGAAAAGTTGCATACAATAATGATTATCTAGGACTGCTTCGAAGAGATTTAATTTTATACGTCAGCAGCTGAAACTCTGCTTCGTGGTTTTAGAATATATACTAAAGAATATTAACCAATATAATTACATTGTTATGTTACGTGTTTTTACTAGAAACTAATATTAATAGTTTTATGAAGTTTTTTTCGAGTTTAAGTGGGCACTTACCATCGAAAGGCATGAACGTATACAACTTAATTACAATAAAAAGTTAACGAAACGACCTACAATAACGATAAGATGCAATGCATTGCTACACCAAATGGTAAATGACCGCGCAGATCATAAATCTGTAAGATCAAATGTCTTACCACCCTGTTCAGATCTAAAAGATAAATTTACATTAAAATGAGACCGACCCTATTAGTTTCAAGTCAAACACAGTTAGTTATTTCATTGCCGTATTTAAATTTGAATGCAATGTAGCTACTGAAACGGTTATAGTCTGACATTGCCAACATACGACCAAATTTTGCAGCGCTTCATAGAAACAGCCTAGGGCGCTACCTGGATGCATGCCAACAAATATTTAATAGGTACAGGTTGATTGACATCTTTGCATGTCAGTAATTCTCGGATTTTTTGTATATGGAGGTTGAATAAGCTGTCTGCAAAGCCTAAAATAGAACCTAAGACATTGAACTACGAAATTTCTAAACAGTAAAAAAAAATCTTCTATTTATTAGTACATGTAGTATGTACTAATAAATACATCGTTTTTACAGTTTATAAACGAATTAGCAACTGATGTAATATGGACATTGGCACCCAAGGCTTTGTAATCTGTCTCAGTTAGGATTTATGCTCTGGTAACCCAAGGGTTGAGATAGTCGCCTCTTGTATAAATAACTGTTAACCACACATTCCCAACCAAAACTCAAACTGCTTATGAACTGCTTCGCGACAGAAATGTAGGTATTATGTAGTTGACCACCTCAAATGAACCGTCTAAAGACTCTCTACTACATGATGCTCTCCCTTGAAATAAATTTATGCTTGCACAAAGTGGAACTACTTTAAATAACAAGTAATCAACATTAGTTAGTTAATAAGTTCGTACTGCACATTTCATTCTGTGATTTATTCTGTGATAGCTGTGTTAAACATTCATTCAGTAATACTTGGCACCTCGTTTCGTGAATGCGTGATAACTTTCTTCTGATAACAAATGTTTGTTTATAACAAATGAAATAATGAGCAGATAATGTTTGGTAAATTATCTCTTTACAAGAACAGGTCATAAGTTAATCGATGCTCCAGTTTCGACCATACAATTCATAACTATTCATGTAACCACTATCTTATATCACTTTTATTTTAAAACTGTTTTTACGATTATGAGCGGAAATTACTAGTGATAAATTGTCAAGTATTGTCAAGTAGTTACATCAATGATTAAGGAATAAGAAGTACAGTCGGGGGACAGTACATGTTTATCTATATATATAAAAGGCAAAACTGATTTACTGATTGACATATGAACGCACAGCCGAAACTACTAGAAACTTGAAATTTGGTACAGGGGTTCCTTTCATGATCTAAGTGAGCACTAAGAAAGGATTTTTCGAAATTCTACCCCTAAGGGTTTTTCGACTTGTGCGCGGATGAAGTCGCGAGCAAAAGCTAGTATTAGATAAAAGGGTTTCAAAATGTGACGGCTTTTAGTAAAACAACACAGGAAATACCTCCTTACGGGTTTCCTTTTTAACAGGTCTCCTTCAAACGTAAGCCCTGAATTTGTTCCTCATGTGTCTATACACGGTACAAGATGGACATATCTATGGCAGTATGTTACAGGAATTATCTATACATATAATAAAACAGTAAAATTCGTGTCTGTACACTGAATATATTTACGAAAAACTAACTTTGGGCGATGTTAAAATAATATTAGAACACTTTTCGATGTTTTTTAAATTATTTTGTC
Organism: Polygonus leo; assembly: GCA_018250455.1. Taxonomy (NCBI): domain Eukaryota; kingdom Metazoa; phylum Arthropoda; class Insecta; order Lepidoptera; family Hesperiidae; genus Polygonus; species Polygonus leo. Next base: position 6,954 of record DWNR01001669.1, on the reverse strand, counting down.
TGTCTGTTTGTCGAGGCTAATCTCCGAAACTACTGGACGGATTCGAATAAAACTTTTTTTGGAGTATAGATACTCAGTTTGGTCAACATTTAGAACACTTTTTACTGCGGGAAAAGCGCTCAATCATACGGGAAAATCAGTAATATTTTATATGGCAGAACAACGTTTGGCGGGTCAGCTAGTAAGCATATAAAAACAAAAAAAATAGCATCAACACGTTCATTATTAAATAGAATCGCGTGTGGCGTCCATATTTGAAAGTGTTCTTGATAATCAATACCGGTGCCTAACGGTCACCAGTTTTGTTTAATCATAATGTTGGTTTTAAACACACCCATCATTTTAACCTGAATATAAGTACGTGTATTCTATAAATATTTCATGATCGTTTTGACATGTTAAAAAAGGTGATGTTAAACATAGGTAATAAAGTCTTTTACTCTTAAATGCAAACCGATTTAATGTTTTTATTAGATTGAATTTTATTTATTTAGTTTTTAATTTTTAATATTAAAAAAAAAAAACATAAATATGACGAAAGTAGAACGTATGAATTATTTGAAGTTATTTTTTTTATGTAATAATTATTTACTGATTTATTTATTATAGCTGTTGTTTCAAATTTTTATTTGTTTTTTTTTTTAATTTGTTCAACATTTTAATTCTTATGTTTTCTTATGTAATTTGATATAATTATATGCTAACTTCAAAAAATTTTGGACTTCAAAACTTAATGTTCAAGCAAAAGATTTTGCTCTTATAAAACCGTCATATTTAATTAGTCTGTGGTTTTGAATAAATTGTAGGAATGCGATCTTAACTTGAGATCCGTATTTAATTTAATCCGTTTTGACGTTCGATTACAAAAAGGAAAATGCGGTGCATTAAATTTGTAATATTGAAATTTTAAATCTGAATCTTAATTTAACACGATAGAAAAATTATATCTTATTTAACTTACATAAAATTTATATTCATAAGAATATTATATTATAGTTCTAATTTAAATATATAAATATAAACCATATATATACTGTCTATGGTACGCTTCTAGGCTTTAATCCAATTCACGTTAGTCCAATGCACTTTTTACATAATATTTTAATTTATGATTATATTTTATTCTTTCAATGAATGATTCTAAAAAAATGTTATTGTAAAACAATAAACATATTCTGAAATAGTAAATACTAAAGATAAACAACGCTACTTTTAATTGACCATAAACAAACGGTACTGATAATTACTTTTAATCGTCTACAGGTCAACGACGCTGTTGCATTCAGCCCCTATTAATTTTTAGATAAGACCACCATGTTTAATGTCGAGACAGACTATTAAAGTTTAGTATATTTCTTTGTGTTTGTTTAGCCTAGGGATTAAGATTCAGACTTCTCAGACTGGAGATTCTAATTCCGACGATTGATTTCCACGTTTTAAAAATTACGTGGGTATTATGTTTAAATTATTGCTTGCATTTCCATTTGGAAACAGTGTAAGCACCTAACATGCCTAGGAAATGATCAAATTTTAAGGGATGTACCAATAAATGCAAATTCAAAGTGAGTTCCATTTCACACTATTTGCAAGCGGATATAACACATATTTTATCCATTCCGAATAAATAATATTTTATCTATCCCTCGAGAACTTATTTTTCTCTGTGCAAAAGGTTAAAAACAAAAACAGACACATTATTATGATGAATAGTTGAGCAGTTTAAACGTAAAAGCGTAAAAAAATACCATTTATTTATTTATCATAGTAGTTAGGATATTGGAAAGTACAGCTGGGGGAATATTTTATTTCTTTACAGTCTAATAAAAAAATGATTGATCAATTCGTAACAGATAGTCTTTTTATGATTATTTTTATATCTTCTGTAGGCATTAAAATTCATGGTATGTGTTTATTAAAAATAAACAAATACGAAGATAATATTTGTTTTTATTTGTGGGAAAGTTTTATAAAATTTTATAACTTTACGCTACTGATAATTGAATAGATATATGATTCTGCAGTCAGACTTTATATTTAATTTAATTTGATTAAATTAAGTTAACTAAATCACAAGTACCAATTCATCAAATTAAAATTAAAGAACATATTTCGGGTTGTTAATAGGTGAATAAAATGGTTTTCATTGTTTTTCCTTGCGCTTGGGCCCATATCACTTAATTTCGCCGAACAGATAATATAAAACTCAGTTAATATTATAGGGTATGCTGAAGTCTCCCCACCATTTCCCCCTAAATCTGGAGTTTTTTTTATTATTTCCCTAGTCCATCTAATTATTCTAGATTTGAGTACTGACAACCCTGGTTAGAAAGCTTATCGTCAGTTTTATAAAAAGAGTAAAAACGAGCCATCACGCCCGTCACACTTGCAGGCATGGTCTGATCACCGAAAAAGTCGCGTAAAAAGTAGCTTTCTTTTCGACAATTATAACGCTTTTTTTCAAAAACATGTCTATTCTACTTATAATCAAAGATCTTTTATGTTATCATGGTTTATTTACATGAAAAATAAGAATAGGTATGTGGTTAAAATTTACCTATGTATTTTCTATACTGTACAATAACCAATAATCACAAAAAATACAGAAGAATAAAATTGTTTCCTATTTATCGATTTGAGGAAATAAAAACGAACTTAATGTAATATTAGTTTACCATAATAAACCCATGGATGTCATTTTCGGCCCAATTTTATACGGGACGGAATGATTATTTTTTAAATGTATAGGCTTTATTTCGCAGCTGCCAAAAAGCCTATACATTAAAAAAATAATCACCTAAGTCTTATAACAAAGAGTTAAGATACACCTGACATAAAAAATATATACCTAGGCACTCAAAAATCTATCGAAAACCATTTAAAAACCCTTAAAAACTTATAAGCACTACGTTGATTCCTAAGTTGTTTTAGTCTAATAATGTATGTACATACTTAATTCTAAAATACTTTTCTACAATAGGAACAATACATACATATTATAACAGTATGCAAATAAAGTAATACTAAGCAATATCATATAGATGTACGTGTTGACAATGCCTACTCGTAGTATAAAATTCCCAAGCATTATATTTCACTGAATTTGCTTGTCGAATATGATACCACTGCCGGTTATAGTTAAAATATCGTATAACTATTGTCAGCAAAAAGATAGAACGAACTACATAAGCAAAAAGTTGTAATTTTATTGTTCTGTAAGCGTTATAGTTTCACAAGTTTGAAAAACATGTTTAACTTTATATTACACTGGTAGGTACTTAAATGAGGAAGTGAGTTCTTGAATTTAAATTTTTTACAGATAATGTCTTGAAATCCACTTCAAATAATTCATCTAAATCCACTGCACGGAGTTTTTATGACGCTAAAAAGCCGGTAGATAACTGGCGAAAATACAGCTTGAACAGTAAGAAAAAAATAATTTTATAAATTTCAAAAAGTAAACTATTACTTCGGATACAAATAATGTCTAATAAATTACTACTTTAAAGACTAACACGTGTTTTTTCAAAACTTTCAACATAAAGGAATGATAGGTTAGCAACTGTCAACGGACGTTGCAAATTTAAAATAAATAAACTTACTTTGGCGCCAATCTGGTTCCCGCACTGTCCGGCCTGGAGATGCACAATTTCCCTCATATTTGTGTTATATATAAAAAGTTATAGCTAAAATAAAGTTTGTTTTATTTATTTCAAGTTACAAAGAGCGTTGGTCAGCCACTTGACGCGCCGACTGACTGACTGCGTATGATCGAATGCGGCGAAGTCAAGGAACGGTTGTAGTGAACGGGAACGAACGACAACTCTCGGGGTGGAAATGTGGCTAACTTAGAAATTTACCCCGATTTTGTGGCAAAAATTATATACATCATAAATAATGTACAATCATTTACAAATAAACAAAAATAACATTTACTAATATGAAAAAAAGTAATTGTTGGCAATATAAAAGTTATTATTACCATATTTTTTATTTGATACGATTTAAATATGCCTGTGAGGATTCAATTTGTACAATTCTGAACATATCATAACGTAACATGTATAAAGTAAAAAAAATATGTTCTCAGGCTTTTCAAAATTAACCATGATCTTTTATATTGATGTTAAATATCGATCAAGACAAGTACACAAAAAAAAAATTAAAAAGAAACTGAAAAATATCTTATAATCTAAAAAAGCAGGCAGCAGTCGATAAGTATCTTTGTCACCTTAAATATACATTTTCTTCAGTACTTATAACTTTCCCCTAATACAATAATTGCATTTTCCCCTCGATGACTGGCAACACACACCATGATTCACCGCGAGTTCATGCGCCGACAGCCGACATAGCCATAAATTAATTCAAGGACCATATAATTGCACTCCTTAGGTAGGTATAGATGGACGGAATAACTTGAGCATTGTCTGGAGGGCTGGTTTGTCATCCGCCACGGATGGAGGGAGTAGGCATTTGTTTGTATTATTATGATTCGATGCGACAACAATTATATTCGTGACTATTCCTAGTATAATGGAACTTGCTAATGATATTTTATGACATACTGGTGGGCCAAGGGTGAGTCGGATACCAAAGGTTATATATTAATATTTTACAGATGGTATTGCTTGAAAATATACTTTTAGAAATATATTTTTTGACTATTTTAGTATTTGAGAGCGAAGTTTAGTCTCTCAAGTTACACCTAAGTTAATCCAAAAATTCATTAAAATTCAATAAGTTGGATTGGATGTTGATCCTCAATACATTACGTTCAAAATGTTTTCTCGTCTTTGCTGAGTTACAACGCTACTTAGGACTATATTCTCGCTTAAAGATCATTGCATTTACACAAGTAAGTTTTTTTCCTTTTTTTTCGTATTTTTTATGTAAACAAATGTCCCAATAAGGATATATTTTTAGGCGTTAGTAATTATCCTGTTCTGTTTTATCTTTTACCTCCCATTTAAAACCTATATACTTACACACAACAGTAAATTATATATTGTGTAAAGAGTTTAAGTTTTCCTTGTCAAATTTCGATTAAACTGAAGTCTGTTTATACTTATTTAAATTTATAGACAAATTTTAACTATGCAAGCTCAAGTATACTTTGAAGAAGATAGGAATTACTTTTATTTGTTTACATTCATTAAATAAAAGTCAACGTACTATAAAATAAAATAGCTTAAGCCTAACTATTTACATTCTCACAATATTTATTTATTGAAAAGTTTTTTGTCAGTCTTTGTCTGAGATGATAGCTAAATGGTAGGTAATTTGAGTTTTGATGTCATTTAACTTAAAACTGTAAATCTACAATGCACAGATTGCAGCACAAAATTTTGATCCGAGTTAAATGGGACTAACTGTACTGAATATTTCAAATCCTAAACCTAATGACCGTCGAACAATGGACGCCCGTAAAATTGCGCCATTTTGCCTGTCAATTTGAAGCACCGCGTTAGGGTTGCCAAGTTGCCTACATGGTTTTATTCGAATTAGGGTTGTCCAAACATACTCGACTTATTTTTTAATCCTTTACTTTTAAATCTTTGTGGTAAGCAATAGTTATATAAATTTTACTTCAATCAATGATATTATATTAAATAGATATATTACAAACTTACAAAACTTAAAAAGTGAAGGTATTAACGCGATTGAATTGAATCGACGTAGAAATTGTTTATATTCAAGAAATAATAAGAAAAATTAGTTAAAAGCAAGATTCGCGTTTCACAAGTTACGAGTAAACCTTACATTAAACATAAATAAGAAGTATTGAAATCTTTAAGACTAGTACATATGCAAATAGGTATATCAGTTTTATTAAAAAAATTACCTACTGCAAAATTAACACCAATTGTCACACTTTTTAACCTTTACTTAAAATAAAGATATCATATATTATATGTATATAAGTAAAATATCATTGATTCCTTTCAATTATTATTTTAAGTACTTAGGTACCTGCCTCATACTTAATTTTGAGTTTATCTTACTTAATCCGACTTAATTTTGTAATCCTGTGTCCTACTTATTTTTGAGTTTATATTGAGGATATCTTGAGATTACTGTCACAGAAAAAAATTAAGAATGATTTTAATAGCCTAATTTTGAGGTATATTTTTTATTTGTCGAAAGGAGATTAAGAAGGTAAGTAGAGCTTATCGTTAATTATCAAATTATTTGGTTTATTACTCTATTAAAGTTATAAGTCTAAGAAAGCCTGGTGCTTTCCAAAATATCTTGTCTCGTAGACGTTTTTATTTTCCGTAGACTCCGTTCTTCAAAAAACCGGCACAGATACTCTTTTGCTGTATCCTGATATTTAAAAAAAAAACAGGTGTATGAATTTTCAGTTCTCATGGACTCTCCATTTTATTTTCGTTGAAGATTGAACCCATTTAGGTGGACGTCGTCCCGTGGGGGTCTTTATACACCACTTTGGGTATTACTTTTGTAATCTATAGAACATCGTAATATACGATAAATTAATATTACAAGAAACTTTTTAGTAATTTAATTTAGTCTGATGCTTCTCTAAATTATCAGGTAAACAAGATTTATTAGTTCCTTAGCCTTTTGGACGAACATCTTAGTCCTCAGGGGTAGCAATGCTACCTTTAACGTCGAGTACGTTTGTTTTGATATTTTCATGGGCTGTAGTGACTCTTTATCATATGACTTTTTATCAGCAGCAAACAAGCATGGAGCCCACCCGTCGGGTAGTGACTGCCCCACTAGGACATTCATAATCAACTTTAACTGCAATTGGATCATACCTGAAGCTGACCACAGATGCAATACTACTCCTAAGAACAAAGATTTTCACCTTGTATGTAAGTACAACCGACAACCTCGCCTTTCCAAGATCAAAATAAAAAAGTAAAAAAAAAATTAACTTAAACGGTTTTATATTGCAGATAAATGTACTAAAAGCTAAAAAATAAT
>DWNR01001668.1:0-14532 GCA_018250455.1 Polygonus leo | reverse complement strand
AAAAAAAAAAAAAAAGAATCCGAAGGATTTAGGACTACCCGCTAGCCAATTTCGAAGTGGTACAAATTAGTGGTTACTTCACGACGTTTTCCTTAACCAAAAAGCAAGTAGTTATTAATTTTTAATGTATACTGCTACGTGCCTAGGATTGCAATCCGACACCTTAGCTTCAGAGAAGACCTTAGCTTCATTCTGGTTGGAGACTCGTGCCCAGCTTTGGGTACCATACTCGGTTGTGATGATATTCACATGTGTTATAGCAACCAATATTTGTTTACTAATTTCAGTTAAAATAGGCATGAATATCATGAATATCAAGAGCATAGACAGAATTTTTTGCAACGCGCAGGAGTCCCCAGTGGTTAGTTTTCCAAGTATTTTCCTACGTAGTTGGTATGACAATGACGTACCTACGATTTACGTGTTTAGTTGTGAGAAAGGAGTTCTGTGCCTACTATTATTTTAATAGTAACAATTTAATAAGTACAGAAAAATCTTATCTACTTACCTTCAAGTCATCATCATAGGCTATTATCACCAGGCTACTGAAATTAACTTACAGATAAAATAGTAGGTAGTTCTCTCAATTAGGAATAGATTGTCACCACAACCTACGTATATATACGCAAATATTGCTTGCAACATCAGAGGCGCTATCAATACATATCCAGCCTTTCAGGAGACCTATTTTGTTTTTTTTTGTGTATGTTAAATTATTTAGTAATTAGTTACACTGGAGAATAATCCGTGGACAACTTCCACATTCCAGTTTACATTATGGAATTTTGTGTGGATAGAGGAAAGATGACTGAAGATAACATTGCCTCCTTGACCGTTTTTAATTTCCAAGTCGATGAGTTTTTCAAATCATGTGTATCAAATCTAAGAAAATGCTTTAGGGGAAAATAACATTCTAAAATTATGAGCCCAAGACTTTCTTCTTAAAGTTCCTTCTAAAATTTACCTATTAATTTATTTAAGTTAAAATTAAAGAAATATTTATTAAACAACAACTTTTATAATATAAATGACTAATAAATAAATGACTGATTGTAAAACAAATTAATTGAATGTTGACCTATTTTATTTGTATGACTAAATTATAAATATTTGCATGCTATCGTATTGTTAGCAGAATATGAGATCAATTGAATGTAACTATAGCTGTAACATCAAAATGTGTACCTATTCTGTGCAAATAAAGATTCTGATTCTGATTCTGATTCCATATATATTATGGACAGCAGGAGTAGATTTTAAATTATTGACGTTACAGTGTCGTTCACAGATCGTTTCGCAGAATCGTTGCAGGGGCGATTCTAGCTCGATTAGCGCCCGTGTGCAAGGAAACCCTGGCGCCCCCTATGCCCAGGGCCTCTGGAGGCCTGGGAGTGTCGCGGCACCCCCTGAGACGGCGGCGCCCGTGTGCATTGCACACCCTGCACTATAGGTTAAGCCGTCCCTGGATCGTTGTTGCTGCGGAGAAACGTTGACGCTCCAAAATCGCTCGAAGAATGTCAGTGATTCAGCGCCGAAATGAAACTACAGTAGTTTGATTACAGATAAATAAATTTAAACAGCAAGAACTTAATGTAATAATAATTAGTATCATTCAAGTGTCTTTTAATCAGAGTTTCTAAAGAGCATCCTTCCGGCCTATTTAAGTACGTACCTGAACCTCTATGTTGTATAGTAAAATCAGCTTGTAAAAGTTGTTGCAGTGGTGTACGGTTAGCCGATAAATAAGCATATAAAATATTATATTTGATACATAAATATTGTACCACATATAATAGATAGGTACTAAATATTAAATAAACTTTATATTTAATCATGAATATCATCAACTACAGACATTTCGTAGTCATCGATTTTCTTGCTTGCATCCGTTGTAGCATTAATGTTCAATCGTTCTAATATTAGAATGAATGGAGAATTAATTTTAGGATAGATAATAGCATGTACACAAAAAATTCTCCATTCCTCGAAAATGGATGTAAATTTTTTGATTTGTGAATTAATACGCAGGAAAAGATTAACAAAGAAAATGGCATGACGTGTCGCGTCTGACGATACTTTCATGCGTTTGACGTACTCTACGTGATAGCGCAAAGCGGTTCATTTCAGTTCTACTCACTTGTGTGTATACACACGACTACATATGCAAAAACGTATTTAAGCTGATTTGACTATCTATACATATAATAAAGCTAAAGAGTCTGTACATGGAAGATATTCAAAAAAAAATTAGCTGGGGATACTTAGAATCGATAACAGAACACGTTCCAACAGTTTTTAGAATTTTTTGTTCGTTTATCTGTTTATTTGACCGCGCATCACGTGAAAATGGCTGAACGGATTTTGATGCAAACTTTACTAATCTGTCGAGAAGACCCCCGGCATGATTTTACGCCATAAAAATTCAACCCCTAAAAGGAGGGATAGCGGGCGGAGCCGCGGGCACAGCTTGTACTTATATAATTATGTAGATGCTCAAGTTAGGTACACCTAATACCAACCATAATAAAATATTATCCTCTTCTCCTTACAATTAAATTTGCAGCCTTTGATTATTCCCAATAGTATATTGAAATCCAATAATTGTAATTGCTACCAGCTTCGAAATGTATTCAACAAGAACAGCCAGCAACAGCAACAGCCAAGCAGCAAATGTTGTCAGCTACTGCAGTCTTATGCCATCACAATATCACACCTTTAGATGCATCTGCACTTATTCAATGGTCATTGATAACTGTAATCAACCCTGAATGTGATGTAAGTCACATGCTAGGAAATCTACTATCCCCTGAGGGCTAAGATCTTTCAGGTAAGCAGGTAACCAAATCTGTCCAACCCAAACAGGATACACCATCTGCCAGAACAAAAACTGTTAGAAATTTTTGCACAACAAAATTAATTTTGTGGTAGCCATTCTATCCGCTGGCCATACTATGAGAAGAAAAGAGCACATAATTGGGTTGCTCATAATATGTATCTAGTGACAAATATGAATGATAGACCTGCCTATATTAAAGCATATTTTATGCACTAAACGGTGTATTATGAATAAAATTGCTTATTCAGGGCATTGATATTCATGTGACCCTGAATAAATGTAAGATATGTTAAGTAAAGTAAGATAAATATTGCAGAATAACATATATAATGTATTATTTTTATTGTATAAAAGGTCCACCTGAATCATACCTGAATATGCCTTTTATATAATAATAATATACCTCCAAACTCTCTAAATCGAAGCACAATAAATTGCTGACGGAAATTATGAGGGTGGCAGTGGTACCTCCCCAGTCAAACTAAACGAATTCTACCTCCTGGAAAATAGAAATTTGCAATTTATTGCAAAAACAATGTAGGAGTATGCAAAGAAACATGCAGTCCATCTGATGGCTGCCCACGGACATTCACTTCATAATGGGGTTGAAGTTTGATTAAAAGTTGAATACAAATAGTTGTTGCTACTGAGGATTGCTGTTCACTGATGTTCATTGACGGTGAGCGGCAACCACATCTTCTTACTGGTTTTATTATGAAGTTATTCAATATACTTATCTTATTTCCCAGTTTCAGCGAGTAGTCTAACAATAAAATTGAAATATTTGTTATGTCATCTAAAATTCCAAAATAAAAGAATCCCTACAAATGTTCATGTCACCTAGGTTGACTTATATTGGTATTGTATTACATTTTGAATGTTAATATAGAAACCGAAGTATTATGTATACATATAATCAGCGGATATAAGAGTGCTAAAATAGGATTTTGTGAGATATTGTCTAAGGCCAAGTAAGCTAATATGTAAGTATAACTTGTGGTATAATACTTCTAGAGCTTCTTAGGTAACAAGTTGTTAAGTCACTCTATTTAAATGCACTTCTATTTATAGGCTAGAATTCACTTATCATCCGAGTATGTTACTGTGTTAGATGTTATAATTTGGCCTGGTAGTAGAAGTATAGAACTTTTAGACAGTACAGTACAGAAGTTCGATTGGAAAGGTACCACAAAGCCACGCTTATAATCCTCCATGATGCAATTTTTGTGTTTCGGTTTGGAGAGGTGTGGTTGCTAATTATACTTATGCATGTGGTGAACATCTTAGTCCGCAGCAGAAGCAACACATCTGTGATCAAACTTTGGTATCATTTAATTGTGCTTGGGATGGTAATTAATTACTTAATTGTCCATGGGTAACAGTGACCACTAACATCATCATAAGACTGCATGCTTGTTACCTACCTTTATACAATAAAAAAGAAAAAATCCTCTGTGACTCAACCTCTTGTGTTTTGATTTGAAGAAGCTTGGCAGCCAGCTTTACTTACATACGAGGTGACCATCTTAGTTCTCAGGGTCAGCAATGTATTTATTACACTCAGGTACAACTTAATCATACTTGGGGTTCATTACAAATGTCAGTGGATTATAGGTGACTGCACGGTCATTTGCTAGAACTTTAGGTCAAACTTTGGTCCACATACTACATTTAGAAAGACAAACAATAATCTGAAGTTCCACCGATCTACTTGAGAGGCAATATATGGCTTTGATAAATAAAATCTGCATTTAATTCACTATATACAAAGATTTGTATTATATAAATATTTAAATATCATGTATTGAAATTATCCTGAAATACTAATGACAATTTTCATTGTTCAAAATGTTTAACTTATTCCCACCATCTACCAGTACTGTAGGAATAGTGATCTCTATTTAATATAAGAAAATAAATGTCAAGTGTTAATGGTTTTGTACACCGATTAATTTTAAATGAGATTGTTTGAATCTAAAATGTGTTTGGTAATGAAATGAAATAAAAACTTCATTCAATTAAAATCTATGCAATAAGCACACAAGGTTTATTAATATAACAATTAGAATTTAAATGAGAAATAATTTACTTTTATATAGGTTGGTGAAATGCTGTTAAATGAACAGTCTAATATGTAACTTTAATTTGGAGATGACAAATATATCAATGTAGTTACATAGACAGAATACACATCTCAACAATAAAATTTCACATCTTTTTTTGGTAAACAACCTTGTACTGAGAAAATCACAGACCCTTTAATTGTGGGTGTCATACAAAACACAAAAGCTGCAAATATCTATTCAGTTCAGCGTTCAGCTTTTGTCTTCTATCCAAGTCTGATTATTCTAAATGTATCTATAACAATTGTATATGTAAAAATACATTTAAGCACTATGTTAGGTTCATTACCATTCTTTATGTTATTCCATCACATTTAAGGCAGTAAAAATGTTTAGATGTGCAATCTTTAAATGCATTTTTAACCTGAGTCCCGTCTAAACGCTTAAACACCTAGTACCTTCACTTACATAGTTGCTTTAAATAAAATAATGGTTAGCATTTGTATATTATGTATTTTAAAGTTTGCTCACAAAGCCAAATTAAATTTACATAAATACAATTTAGTGATAACTTTTTATACAAGACATAAAATAGTACACAAAATTTCAGAGTAAACCGTGTAGGTAGATGCAGGTGATTCATCGAAAACATAAATTAATCACTATTCTTTCACAATCTAAGACATAAAAAAGAAACAAAAACATTCAGTATCGCAAGAGATCAGTTATCTGATATTAATAGCATGTCTTGCATCGGGCAACTGTCTGATAAGGACCCTGCGAAGGCATCGAACTTTGTGACTACACACAATATCCTTTGTATAAAATCAACCAATTTGATAACCATGAATATATACATTTAAGTCTCCAGTTAATTTCATATTCGCTATTTTAATTATAGTAAAAAAATATGCATACCTAATATCATAACGAAGCTACATGTGAGAGGGTAAACAATGGTCTGTGGGACTGACGGAGGCTACGGAGACGCGAGGCCCGACGGGGTCCCTCGCCTGCCCTGATAAAATTACCACAATAGTCTCTTCACAAGTTACTCGGTCTAGGGTGTGAACATAACTTGCACTCTTAAAATCATGATATATATGTTTGATCTGTCCACTTGTCGCGCGTAGGGGAGGCACGGTGGTGCGTGCGGCGCGCGCGGGGCTCAGTTGTCCATGGCGTATCTCCTCGTCCACTCCTTCGCGTTCCGGATAGCCTCGCTCTCGTTCACTTTCCACAGCTCCGCGACGTCGTTGGCGAGCGGGTCGTCGGGGTTAGGCGCCGACAGGAGCGCTTGAATCGACAGCAGAACGGTGCGGATCTGCAGCGCAGGGCTCCATTTATCCTTCAATATGTCTAAACATATGCGCCCCAACCGATCTATGTTCGGATGGTATATTTTCGTTATAAACCTAACCTTAGGCGCCGACATAGGATAGTCCTCTGGCAGGAATAATTCTAATTTGAAAAGTCCACCTTCGAATGGCGAGTCTTCCGGGCCGGTGACGATTACGTGAAAATAGCGTGCGTTGGTCTCGCTGGGCACCGCGCTGATGCCCGGCACGGGCTCCTGCATCAATCGCTGTGTCTCTTTGATTATTCTACGTGGTAGGGCTGCCATTTTATATATGCGGTCTAGCGCAATTTGTCAAATGAGAGCAGGTAATCATATAATTGTATAAAATATCTAATAGTCTTTGCACTGCACGTGTTTGTTACAATTTCTGAGGCACGTATTTCAGATTCACGAGTTATAACAGCATATTGGCCATGATAATGCTGAAAACGCGACTACAAAAGCGAAGTACCAACCAACTTCAATTTTTTATCTATAGATTATAGAACTTTAAACTACCATAGAGAACACGTGCAATATAGAATAAAATGCGTTCACTGATTTAAATGATGCAAATATTATTCGCTTATATTTGCTCGTACTTGAGTTTTACTTTCTCTTTCTTTTTATTTCTGTTTCATTTATCGAATATAGAAAATTACTTATTTTTTTAAATAAATAAATTACGAAATGTTAACAGCTTAAGTGTTCGACCTACTTCAAGGAGAAAATCGTTCCGGAATTGTAAAAGAGATGACGCTATTCACATTAGTTTGAAAGGCACAGGAAGAATTTTCTGAGCATGAATGTAAGCAATTTTTAGGTTCTCTATCAAATCAAACATCTTTTTCATCTCTTACATGGACACGTTTTAATTTTTGAAAATAAGAAAGTAGATGTGAACTTATCAAACACGACTCAGTGGCGGGATAACCTTATTTATAAACAATACATAATGTACATAATTATTATACTTACATCATACTAATGATGTGTTTGTTTGTTTGTTTGTTTGTTTGTTGGAAAAGTATTTTGCCCAACTTGATATTTTTTGGCAATCTCTTAGAGTGTACATCTTACAATATTTTGCTATTTGTAATAACTACGCACATAATTTTGAAAAATTAGAGGTGTGCCTCAGATTCGAAATCTTAAGAACCTACTGGTCTACCAGCACTTTAGAAAAAAATATGTAAAAATATTATTATTAACGTTAAGTAAGTATAGACTTGAGTACCTGACTTGTCAGTCTTGTCACGGGAGGCACTTGATGCCTATCACGTAGCATGATATGGGTCTTTGTGAAAAACCCGATTTCCGTCCCTTCTGCGCGGCTGGAGATCCTTTCACGATTGCCGCTATTGTGCGTTAAGCTTTGATAAGGTGGCTAAGTGAGCGTGGAGTGGGCTGAGGGTACACCTGTGTCGGATCTTAATAATCACGTTGAATATCCAATGCGACTTCAAACATATATTCCTACTTATGTTTGCGCTGAAATTTCAAGTACCTAACAATTTGCTTTGAACTAAAAAACACGTGATAGCTACAATTCGTGAATCTAACTACATTACAACCCATTATTATTGTCCCCTTGGTGGACGCGGGTCTCCTTTCTCAATAAGACGTAACAAACCAAATCCCAGTGCCCTGGTCAAGTGTGAAACTGTAAATAAGACACACGCACACTTGATTTTCTTTTGGCGTTCTCTTAGGTGTACATGTCACAATAATTTGTTATTTGGAACATGCACGTCATTTCGAAAAGTCACAGGGGTTTGCCGAAGAATCGAACGTAGATCTCAGCGAGAGAGATCCGAATTTCAATCACCAGGCTATCACCGCTTTAGAAGAATAAAGAAAATAAATATTAACGCTAAGTAAGTATGGACTTCACTTGTCACGGGTGTCGCTTTATACCCATCACGTAGCATGATGTGGGTCTTTGTGAAAAACCCGATTTCCGTTCCTTCTACGCGGCTGGAGAACGTTTCTCGATTGCCGCTATTGTGCGTTAAGCTTTGATAAGGTGGCTAAGTGAGCGTGGAGTGGGCTGAGGGTATACCTGTGTCGGATCCCAGTACTCACGCTGAATATCCAATGTGACAGGTTTAAAAATATATTCCTACTTATGTTTGCACTGAAGTTTCACTTGACTTTGGAACGAAAATACAACAATGATATGACAGAAGCGGCCAGCCAGCGCGGTGGCGGCAGTTATCAAACGCGAGCGCCCTACGGGCGACTTCTTTTTGGAAAATTTTGTTTCAACTCGAAATAAACCTTATTTCACGGGTAGCAACGCATCTGCGATCAAACTTAGGTACGATTTAATTGTTTGGGATGACCATCCACCATCTGGTGGATTGCATGCTCGTTTGCTGCCGCCCATTGAACATCAGTAACTAATTCCCAAGTACAATTTAATCGTAAGTACCCACGCAACCGCGTTGCGTTTCAGTTTGGAACGCAAGAATTGCACGGAGGATTATGAGGATGGCGGTGGTACCTCCCCGGTCGGTACTTCACTATTTTACATTACCACCTGGAAATGTAAAATAGTGTATGTGTAAGTACCTATGAGAGTTTGTATAGGTATGATGTATGTTCACTAAGCTAGAATTAACCCATCAACTTTATGAGACTATAAACCGAAACACGCAGTATTTTAATTTGAGTTCGCAACGGTGTTTACTCATTCATTTATGAACTGAAAGCTTTTCACGAAACATTCATTATGAAGTACATTTTCATAATTAATGACAAACGGATATAAAATGTTTTTTTATTGAAAGTTTGTATAATACTACCCATACCTACAAAAACTGCAAGGACGATAATTCGTACCTGAAGCTGACCTCAGGACCCTCAGGTGGACCTGAGGGTTATGTCCATTATCACTAGATAATGGACATAATACTTAAACCACACGCAAGATCGATCTAAATCTTGAGTAGACTTTATTGATACGGTCCTTAAGATTGTGTCCTTGTGTGTAAATATAGACTGTCAGAACCAAAACATAGGAATTAATCATTTCACGATGGATTAAGTGCGGTAGTGGTAAGAGATTTCCCACTTGAGATGTTGTTTTCACCATTTCTTTGTAGTCTTCACCTACCCTTGAGATTTTAACAATCGCATAATTTGAAAAATATGAGCTGCTTCGAACCCAGACACTGCGTGACAGATCAGATTTTCCACCATTACACTATCACTGCATGAAGTATGTAGGTTGTAAAAATGTTGTGGTAATTAAGAATTTCTGTGAAATAACGCAATATATTTTCAGCCTAACTGAAGTACTACGACTATTTACCAAATTAATCTCCTGGGTTTTGTTGTACCTACATATGAACAAAAAGATACTTAATGGTTATTTCATTACGACGGCTCTGTGTTCTATCAATTCATTCTGGGTTTTTACGTCACGTATTGTCTCGATGACTTGTCTCGGTACTTGCAAGTTCGTTTTTATGGCAGACGTGCCAAGATATGGAATGTACTTCCTTTATTATGCTATGGTATTTTTTGGATGAAAAAGCATGTCATGATCTCTCAAACGCCATAAGAACATTCCTACGAATACAATGTCGACAGAATGGCGACGGAAGTCAGTCCGAGTCTTTATTTCATGATTTTTCTAGGTGGAATACCTACTTACGTTTAATTTGAATGGCCACTACTCATCCCCTCCATGAAGCAATGTGTTTCGATTTTACAGAGGATTCCTTGCCAGCTATTATGCTGAATCAGATGAACGTCTTAATCTGCAGTGGTAGCAACGCACATGTGCTTCACGATTCTATTATACTTTGGGTTCATTACAAACGTTTATAGATGGCAGTCAGCACTTACCATTGTTTCCATCTACCTACTACGAGGCGAACATCTTAGTCCTCAACGGTCCTCCTTTACTAGTAGACTACAAATACTATTTCGTTAATGTGTTCCAATGTCTGTGGGTGGCACTGACCACTTATCATTCCTGGTGATATTTAAGCTCGTTTGTTCCATATCAGGCAATATACATATAGTTATCTGTCAAACAAAATAATAAGAGTATCCGATGTTATTGACGTGTAAACCTTTAAATTGGTCTATTTTCAACAGTTACGAGTTCCGAAAATAAAAATACAATATTAATAAAATTAATTTATATAGACACAGAACAACATCCCCGCCTACGTTGAAATAATGGAACAGGTAAGTTATGAAACTCGCTTTTATTAAACTTGTCCTATTTCGTGTCCTCGCGACAAAATTTATTATTAAAAAACAAATTTATCTGCCTTTCATGTCCCAAGATAATCTCCAAATTATGTTGATCGTGTCCTAATCTTTTCATTAAACGCAAGGTCCTCGCTCTCATCCTAATCCTGTTATATTGTCTACGTTATTATTGTACTTTTTTTAATTAAGTTTGGCGAATAGATTACGATTCATTGTCCTAGGCTGCCTCGTTATCGATTGACTAAATATAGCAGAAGAAATTTATGGAGGTACTTGATATGAATAATGTTAATATCGATAATATTCGTAGATGGTGTTGATAATATTAATTTTGCTCAATAGAATTTTTATGTAATTCTTGAACGCTTCTGACATGTCGGAATTTCATAAGACTAATAACACAATAAGACAAAGATAACGTAAATATTATATGCTAGCCGACCCAGCATCTGCCAGTAATGTTAAATTCCCAATAAAATAAAATGATGTCCCAATCGGAATTTATAACATCATATCCCTCAATTTAGATCGAGTTACATATGTATAAATTTCATTAAAATCGGATCAGAAGTTTCGGAGTTTATTCCGAGCATGCATCGTGACCCGAGATTTTGAGATAAAAAATAATATAAGGTACATAAAGTGAACTAAATCAATTTGGACTTTGATCCAAACAAAAGAATAATATTAGGACTTCACAAATAACACTTTTTGAACATTTGTAGAACACAGAAAATTAGCATTCGTTTAACATTTATTTATCATTTAATATTGTTCATAAATGGAATATCGTGAGTCACTCAACCCATCTCACGTTGGAAGGGCACAAGTTGTCAGATTTGTATTGTTGTAGTATTTCAAAGTCTTTGATAATCTCAACGTTTCGGCCTAGATCGGGGCAAAGAATCACTTGACGAGAGGGACGTACTGAATACGGATTCTATTCATAGATTCTAGATGGGATCTCTCTTTGAACTAACTACATCATTCCAGGAACTTTTATGCAAAAACGTCATTCATTCGTCAGTCAGTTTTTCTGTAGAAAAACAATGATGATGACAATATCTGACTACGTGATTAAGTCAATCAATTAAATTAAAAATACATTTTTTATTAAATACTAGCTGCCCTGGCGGACATTTTCCCGCGATCAAAACTGTTTTTTTTTTTATACAAACCTTCTCCTGGCAATAAAGAACACATAAAAGAAAGATTTATCCAATTTGGTTCTGTCGTTTGGAAGTTATGCGCGTACAAACATTTCGGTAATTCATTTTTATTCATATACATACTTAGATGTGATGCGAGTTATCTAAAGTAGTCAGCATTGGGTGTGGCGACGTTCATCCCGTGCAGAGAGGTAACCAAGTGTGTATGAACTAAACAGATTATGTTTATTTTTTATTTATTTTATTTATGTCTTGTTACTCAGAACGACACAAAAGTCACTTACACTAAATCCTACTTATATTATAAACGTGAAAGTTTGTAAGTATGGATGTTTGTTACTCTTTCACGTAAAAATTACTAAATGGATTTTAACGTAACTTTACAATAATACTTATAGCTTATACAGAATAAAACATAAGCTACATTTTTTAAAGATATTGTCTGATTCTTTTTATGGCAGCCAGGCGCGGTTTTAAGGGGGGGTCACAGGGGTCATGACCCCCCCAAAATTCTTACTGTCAAACTGCAAAACCTTTTAAAAATGGTCAATTTACGAAGATTGAATACCAGATATAAAAAAATGAATACCAGAAAATATTATTACTCGTTTTGGCAATAAAAAAGAAGACTTCCATTTGTTATATGATGTCATTCATATTATTATACGCAGTATTTTTGTGTTGTGACCCCCCCCAAAACTTTGTATAACCCCCCCCAAAATCTGAGTCTGCGACCGCGCCTGACAGATCCATTAATAATTACGAGAATCCGGACGCTTCAAAATCCTCATATAAATATGCGAGAACATTAGGTTCACATCACAAATCATAAGCGTATTTCTTTCAGTGAGTTTTGAAACAATGAGACATTATCGAATGATTTGTATAGTCGCTAATTATACGTAATTTCGTCTGATGGTTTCCTGCTTTTTTGTGAAGTGCTCTGTTACTAGGCTCGGCTTTTAAAAAAGTAATAGATGGGTATAATTTAGTTAAGTGGCATACTTAAGCGTTGTACATTTGTTAACTAACATAGGACTCGTGACTTCTTTTGCGTAAGAATTTTGCCAGGTGGTAGAACTCGTTTAGTTCGACCGTAGGTACCACTGCCACCCTCATAATCCTTCGTGAAGCAATTCTCGTGTTTCGGTTTGGAGAGGTGTGGTTGCCAGCTATACTTATGCACGAGGCGAACATCTTAGTTCTCATGGGTAACAGCGCATCTGATCAAACTTAGGTACGATTTTATCGTGCTTGGGATGATTACTGATGTCCATGGCCGGCAGTGACCACTTATCATCTTTTTACGTTTAAATAACCCCTGTTTTATCCGTTCAGGGTTCGTTCGAATTTCCAAAAAAAAATATCTCAGTGTGAAATTATGTAATTCAAAAAAACCTTAATGCAAAGTTTGTATTATTGCGCATAGACTAACAGGCAGTTTAATTGGATACAAAGTAGTATAATATGGTTATGTTACGTATCCTATTTGCATAACAGGCATCTTGTATTATTGGATACAAATTATATAATAAACTAACGGACCCAGCAGACGTTGGTCGGTTTAGTAGTTTCGGAGTCCATCACGGACAAAGATGTTATGTTAAGATTCCTTTTCTTTTGCACATTTTTATGTAAGTATATTGCGATCTTGCACATTGAGTTTTTGATCCACTGTTACATGTAATTATTGAAAAAGTTACTAGCATCAATCATTTCGTATTATGAATTATCATTTCATTAGGAAAATTAATAGCAGATGAAACAAATGAAATAAAAGAAGATAACCCATTATTCTTAATAAAGTTGGTAGGAAAGGCATTTTGGTTGGATCCATGGATTTCTGCACCCATAGCTTCACACAAGGATTCCCTGTAGGGTCCATGACATACACAAGACGTCAGACACAAACACAAACACCCAGACGCAGAACAGAAATCCAAATTCGTTACGGAAATTTTCGATCTGGCCGGGAATCAAACCCGGAACGCTCTGCTCCAAGATAGATCCAACTTTTTTCTTTCAAGGTTTGTTCTTTCAATTGTGGTATATTTATATCGTTGTGTATATGGCTGTGAAATTTTTGAAAAATGACAAATAGGTACATAACAATGGTAGGTAAAAAATACAAAAACATACTATATAATGGTAGGTATTTTAACTTTTAGTAAAGAATAGAAAAGTTATTGGAACCGGCCGTAAATAAATAACTGTGTAACATCAAAGCATGCAGTATATTATACTTACCTGTTGGTTGACAAACGAACAAGTGCAATAATGAATTGGCAACGTTAATTCCCCAGATATTTCCGACCGAGACGAAACAACGTGTGGAAATAATAGTTTTTGTACGCTGGGTGTATTCTGTGAGGCGTAGGGTTACCATAAAATATGTATGCAAAGATAAGATGGATTTACCAGAAAAATGATCTACATATATATTATTTTGTATAAACTAGAAATATTCGGACGGGCTTAAGAATGGAGAAAAATTATTTATTTGATTGATTTCTTTTTTGTTTTGATCATCTTTTTCATTTAAAAACAGGAATGGGTTTATTTTTGAAATTAGTAGTAATGCAATAGATATTCTTGCCAACTAAAAAGTGACGTTCACAATTAAACAAAAACTTTCTAAGCTAATTAACGATGTTTATTAACAATGTTCTTTAATAATAAACAATGTTGTTAATATAACATATGTTTATTAACATATATAACATACATAACATGTTAATATAACACATTGTTTATTAATAACGTTACTTCGGAGAACGTTCGAGAGAGAGAGAACGAGAGAACGCTCGTTAACTAGTACGTTGGTGTAAAAATGAGAAAGGGAATGCTCCGGTGGTTCGGACATGTTGAAAGAATGACGGATGAAAGGTTACCAAA
>DWNR01001667.1:0-14533 GCA_018250455.1 Polygonus leo | reverse complement strand
TTTATTAAATAAATTACCAAAGTATATTTCTAAGATTTCGTACGAGAGTGTTTAATCGCTAAAGCAATGAAATATTTATAAAACTAACGAACTAAGAGCTACGTAGATAAATAAGACTTAAAATAGAGTATAACACAGATATTTGACGATATAAACAAGTATACAATTTTATTTTATCGTTTGTTAGTACAGTGAAGGTTTTGTTAGCAATTTAGTGTTCCTATCATATCTAGTTGTCGGTGAAAATAGTGTATTGTAAAAATAGTATTGTATTGGTACTAAATTTGCAAAGAATTCTCTATTTATAAAATAAGTTTTGAAAAGTTTAACTATGATATGATATGATAAATGTAAAATATCTAAAATGATTTAATATCATAAGCTGAAATATCAAGTGAATTAATACAAAAAAGAATTATTATTTTGGATGAGGTCACTTTTGAATTTTTGACGTATATTAGGGTTCTGTTTGAAAAAGTACTAAAAACGTTGAAAAAATCTCAAAATTGTTTTTGCCTGTATTACGTGACACATTAATTATTGTCGAATTTCGTAATTTATGGTTCACTGCCGAAAGGACCCTATTGTGAAACTTATGTGTTAGTAAAGTGCAGTTATAACTTACGATAATATAATTAGTAACGTTATTTAACCTGTTATTTACAACGTTATAAAATAAAGCTATGTTGTTAAGTTTGGCTTCGTATGTTCGAATTATAATTAATAACTTATCCTTACAAAATTACTTTTGTGAAAATTTCATTATCCAAAATTAAACGTCATAGAATACCTTAGAATGATATTTTAGATCTTAAACCTAATATTACCGAGTATTTTAATTTATATATTACTTTCTTACATTTATTATAAAAAAGTGTCTACGAAATATACATTTTTCCGAATAAATAAAAAAATATTATAAAAATACACTTAGCATTTAAATATTTAATCTACATATTGTGTTTAGAAAAACATTGATCGACTTATTTATCTAATCATAAAGAATCGTTTCATTAAAGTTTCATTCGATATTTAGGTTTTCGA
Source organism: Polygonus leo (assembly GCA_018250455.1). Lineage (NCBI taxonomy): Eukaryota > Metazoa > Arthropoda > Insecta > Lepidoptera > Hesperiidae > Polygonus > Polygonus leo. The sequence continues at coordinate 13,489 of DWNR01001667.1, read as the reverse complement.
CTATCGGAGTCAGAATCCGGGATATGTGAAATAAGATATTTTTAAGACCAGTACTAGTAAACGTTATCTAAAGCTGACATGTTCATCTGTGAAATACGTCATACAAAGGCGCAAAAACTCTATCAATCCCTATCGCACATGCAGTTTTTTTATGAACAGTAACAAAATATTTAAAACGATGTGATAAGAGTACGTAACACTGTTTATCAAATGTTTGCCAGTTTCCCATGAAACTACTTGAATAAATATTTTTTTTACGTCATGAATTCTTAAAACATTAAATATTTGTGAAGTACTTTGAACATGCCAGCTTTAGTTAAACGCACTATACCAATATTTATCTATAGAAGCTGGTAGCGTAAGGTTGTATTTAGGCTGTCAGAAAGGCGAGAGTATGAACGCAACTTAAAGGTGTAACTAAATTGCGGACGATCGATAACGATCGACGTCGACCGATTACTTTGCTTTTTCAGATCGAACCAGGGAAGATTTGATTGATCCACGTCGGTTCTTTTGATATCCATCGATGGTTCAGAAATTCTATATATACCTAAGCATAACTTTCTAAGAGCCATCCTTATTGATCTATATTTGGTAATGATCTATAATATGTTTTATTATCGGCATTGAATGAATGAAATGATCAACTGCAATCCGGTTACACCTTAAAGTTGTGCTCAGGCTGTCAGAGCATGAAGGGAACGAATGGGAGGGAGGGAATGGGAGCTAACGCGAGTGGTGTGACTGCGAGGAGTCGGTGGTGGCGGTGGTGGTGGCGCTGGTGAGCGAATCGTGCTGCTCCGCCGCGTGTCTGCTCTCGTCGCACACCGCGATGAACTGCTCCGCGTATGCCCTGCGGAAAGTTTTTTAGTCAGTAAGAGCAGAAGTTTGTACATGAACAATCCTTATAAGCCCAGTTCAACTAGCCAAGCCAGTTAAACTAGGTAGACCAGTCAATATTAGAAAGCCAGCCAGGATAAGGCAAGCCAGGTTAGCTAGCCAAGCCAGCTAAAGTAGGAAGACCAGTAGGAGTAGACAAGTAGGAGTCATGTAAGTATGCCTACTTAATCAGCTGAAAAGGCCAAGTTCGCCAAGCCAGTTAAACTAGCCCAGTCAGCCATTCTAGTTTGTTCTGGTCTGGTCATTATTCCATTTTCAATTGCTGTTACGTCACACTACGTGATTGATATACCTCCCAAGTTTATCTAAATGTGTACTTACATATAGACTACAATGTAGGTAACATTGTAGTCTATATGTAAGTACACATTTAGGTACCCTAATCGAAACACAATAATTGTTTTACAGAGGATTAAGAGGTTGGTAGTTCCCTGGTTGATTTATATATTGCATCATAAAACCATCTGGCAGGATAAGAAAAGTATTAATAAGGAAGTATGGAACGATGGTAAAAATTGGATACAGTTCGCTCCGAGCAGTATCATCACCATACCCGTTTTTGCGTGTTGCAGTCGTTTATAAGCAATTTGGTTTACGTTAGAAAGGTGTGAAATTTCAGTACTGAGGAGTGGCAATGCATCAGTAGAAGTCCTTAAATAGAACTACTAAATCGTAGGAGATAGCGATTGCCAGTGTCTGTAGTCTAAAGGACATGGACATGGAGCAAGCTCAATTACTTTAAACAATAAAATCTCACCTGTCAAGGCCCGTATAAGTCCGCTTGAGATCGTCATCGGACAATCGGTCGCGGTCGGCGCGCCGCTTGCGGTGGATCCGCTCGAGCGAGCGCGTGAGCGAGTCCCGCTCGCGTGCCCGCCGGCGTTCGCGCGGCGCACGCGGCGAGCGGCGACGACGCACTCGCTGGAATATTTGGGTGAATAATTTAGCTATTTTCATAGGTAAATTGAAGTTACCAGTAGTTATGGGGTGTCTCCCTTTGAAGGTGTAAAAAACGCGATAATATTAATCGCGCTATTTTCATAGCCAAATTAACTTATATGTAGATTTTAAGCAATGTTATGTGGTTAAAAAATAGCTTTTTACTAATCATAGCACAATATAATATAAGTAATGCATTAGGCGATTGTAATAGACTAGAATTTCGATTTCCCCGATGAACAAAAACCTTTTCCTCGTTTATCCGACTTTCCGGCTTCATGTTAGATCTATCACATGCAATTTTTATTATGTCTTATCGCTTAGCGAATGAGACCTAAGCCGCAATAAATGTAAGACTTCAAACGTTATGCTGGTTCTCAAGCTCATCACTCTACCTCAGGAACAGTACACAGAACAGTAGTTAAAATATCCCTATTTCAAACGTCACACCACTTTTTTTACGAAACTTATCGCTGCCCAAGTAGTAGTAGAAAAGTATTCAATACTCACAGTGTCATGAATGGGGTAGTATAGCGGCGGGCCGTAGGGCGGCGGCGGCAGCGGAAGCGTGGCGTACCGCGGCGGCACCACCACGCTCACTGGCATGCGGCCCAGCTGGAAATAAACATTTTTATTACACAATTTGCTTCGATGAAAACCTATCTCTTGAATTAGGTTTAAAGCTTAGCGGCGTCTGAATTTTGATAGATGTCGCAGATACCGAAAAAAGTCCCGGCACTCTTTTTAAAAACAAAGTTACACGAGTAATTCAACTGCAGAATGGCTATGGCTAAAGAGCACATGTGACAGCTATCGTGTGTATCAATATTAGTCCAGTACCATTTGCTTACAAAATCATTTAAAATTATTATATTCTACTAAGTTTAAGTATTGCCAATGAATTAATGAACCAAGAATGATTCACATTCTCAGATTTGAAATTTACTTTACCATTCCATACTATAAAAATAAACTTTGTATGAATGAGTACGCCCCGGTGTTCATCAGTGAGGCAACCGTTTAGTGACCGTAGCGTGGTAGCAATCATATGCATGGGTAGGTCAATCTTATTGCTCCATTACAGAGCTCCATGGCAGGCAGTAACCACTTATCATTTTGTAACAACCACAAGTCATGTTCACTGCATGCCGCCGGCTACTACTATTCTGTAAAAAATGTTTTTATTTGTCGTGTTTCTTTGATTACAGAGTCATGCGTGGAATGGTTCTATCATAACTTTCATTTTTATTTACATTAATGGGAAATTGCATACGAAAATTACTAAAATCTATCAGAACCGCGCCTTATCTATTTCAAAATCTAATCTCATTACAACAAAAGTACATTCAGCGTGATTACAGGTCGTTATCGGAATTATTCACGTAGGCTTTATTGTGGTGTGTATTGAAATGGCGCCGCGGCGTGGGCAATCGATCTCATAAATTATGCAAGTCAATTGCGAGTAATCCAATACAATACAAAGACATTATGCGAATGGCTGCAAAGTTACGGCTTGCTAGACAAACTTATGAAAACTTTAATAACAGAAAAACAAAAACATAAAGCTGCAATAAACTAAAAATAAAATTAAAGATAAATGAACACCGCTCCCTACACTGACAGTGCCAAGATACGATGAGGGAGTGGTATAACATTTAGGCTGGAAGTAGTTATTTTGGCCCATGTCTTAAATGGAGTCAACTCCGGGACCTCTCGAAAACCAAAGCGGCTTTTAGAAAAGAGATCTCCCGAAGAACAAGATTAGGTATATGGCCCAAGAATGACCAAGAAATTGATCGAAACACAAGGAATATTTTAAAGAGGGTTAAAGTAGAAGATTCTATAAAGCTAGGCGCGGCAGCGCTACAAAAAAAATTTGGAAATCACACACATGACACTTAGTAACGAAGTGTTATTAACAAAATAGCTAATTGACCTTAAAAAACACAAGTCAAAATATCTGTATTAACATACAATGCAACTAAAGGTTTAGTTATATACCTACTTAGTGTGTACAAACAGAAAACAAGGTGATGTTAGGACAATGGTATGTGGGCCGAAACACTTCCTAGCTACGAACGACGTGAATACGAAACGATAGGTCTGTACGTTTGTGTTGCGTTTTCCTAGTTTCTAGAAATCTTTAAAACACATGTCTAGCTGTCTAGTAATTAAATGTTTACTAATTAAAGTATGCTAGTATCGTATAGTGTCTCGTAAACCAAAGGTTAGCTGCTAATGCGTTTTCTTCCAGTTATATATTCCTTACAACATAAATGGAAATGCTCGAGCTATTTCTCAAAAAAGCCTCAGGCTTTTTCTCTAAATATTGAGGACATGTTTTAGGTAGTTAAAGCAAATATCATTTTTAATGTACTAAGCAGGAAATCGGCATATCAATTATTTTGTATATATTATTTACATAATCCTAATTACAAAGCTTGTTTACTAAATCCACTCCCCAGTTTACTATGAGTTTAATAACCAGATTATTGAGTAAATACATACGGTTTGAGCTGTACTTAATAAATATTTGTGCCCTTGCCACGAAAATATGTACATATTTACTAAGTACTAAGCGAATTTATTAGGTGCTTATTGACTAGATGTATATTTATTTCTCCTATTAAAATTAGACAAAGTCGCAGGCTGAATATTAAGGCCCAACCCAACCACAACAAAGAAGTGACTGCAAGCGACAGGTAGCGAATTATGCGAAATATTATGAATGCGTAGTGGAATGCAGTTTGCCTCTAATATTTTATATGTAAATGAACTTGTAAAAATGTATGTACGTTTATCTTTGGGCTTATCTTAACTGCGCTTAAATTATGTCTCAATTTGTGCGGTAGGAAAGCGTAAAGAATCTGCGTAGAATGTAAAACTTTAATTGTGTTTATAATGATCTCATTTGCTTGTTTCTTATTAAATTAACAGTTAAGATAGTTATAATATAGAGCAGGTTTGTAGTCATAACAATGTAAATTTCAGCGCTTGATTCCTGATCTTTATCAAAATATTCGATAAATACAATATGGGTTGTACCGACAATGCCATATTGGTGCCGGTACAACCCATGTTTTCTGATGTAGTTAAACCCTTGCATTTAAATTAATCATTCTTGGCGTTTTTTTTTTTCATTGCAATTAGTGAGAAAGTTTATTCAGCTTCAAAAAGACGTAAAAACGTAGACACGTTGAGTTAAACATTAAATATACCCTAATAAAAGATTAGAAGATAAGTTATTTAGGTAATCTGAGATTTTATCGTTCAAATCACCTGTACCTCTTAACGCAAATATTTAAAGCAAAACCAAATGACGATCCTACAGCATTATCGTGTACACACAATAAACTCTTTAAAGAAGACGTTAGATAAACGAGTCCTTAATCTGTTTGGCGATCGGCCGCTGAAAGGCCCAAGGCCGATTAGTACTGCTTAGTTGTTCTGTACTCATTGTAGAGAGGCAGCGAGAAAATGATATCAACATAGGTAAAATACATATTAATTATAGAAAATGTAATATAAATATATGTACACAAAGGTAAAACCTACTGTAAATATAGATAAAGGGGACATCTATTGGATAGATTTCAATTTAATCTTTTAAGTATTTTTCAGACTAGTATTATTTTTGTCACAAACCTTCATTTGTTAATATAACAAAATCGTAGACGAAGTCGCGGTAAAAGGCCAATGATCTGGTGTTTTTCTGCATTATTAAATTTTGTTTTCTCTTAATAAATTATGATGAAAATAAGCCGAATCATTAAAGCTTGTATATTACATAAAAATCTTATAGATAATTATCAAATTAGCAAAATAGGTTAGCCTTTCTTAGTATGTTCAAACAAGTAATTTACTAAAACTGCCAATAATGGTCATGCTTTAACCCTAATAAAGGGCATGACTTTCATCGCATCATAAACGTAATGCCCGCTAAATCGCTGCGCCTGTGAATGCCTCATCACCCCAGAACCGGTTCCTAAGCGATACTGCACAAACATAGCAGCAAGTGTATCAAGGCAGTTCGCTTTGCCGCTCCACCGTAATTCATCTATCGCCTCGTAGGCCTATGTCGCTTACAATGTATGTACATATGTACAGCATATATGTACAGTATACTCGTATGTACAGTGTGAGGTGTGTCACTTTGCTTTGATCGCTTTATTTGAGCTGTTGAGCATATTTGTTAATATTTATGAATGACAAATGGTTTTACTGATTCTCGTATTTAATTTTACAAAATACTTTTGAGGGTTAAATTATGTCGCTTGGTTTTTACTTTTGGAAGAGTTCTTTGGGTCACATCAACAAAACCACCACTATAAGGTTGCTCGTAAACTTAAATTGCTTATAAACATCGAAGGTTTATTACGTTATGCATTCTGTGTTCTCGTTCATTTGCATTTGTAACGATATCAATAAGGAGTGGATAAAGACTTTGATGCCCATTTTAATGATTGATTAATGAAACGATGTATACTTATTAGACGCCAATAATATCAAAAATACGTCACTCCTCGTTTATAGTTCCTCATTTCTTAGATTACTTGAAGTTACTTAAAAGTTAAGCAACAACGGAATTTATATGTCGTAATTAAAAAAAAACAACCTGTTAAAATCCCGGCATTAACATTAAGTAACATAACATTGACCTTTAGTATAGTAATATGATGTGGGTTAATTATAGTTACTGTTGCAATCTAGACAGTAATTAGCCAGATCTAGTCTGGTTCCACGCTTAATTACTCGTCACGTAGATTGTAGATATATTCAGATGTCTCAAGAATCACTCTGAAATTATAATTTTAAACTTAACTGCCTGGCTTAAGCATAGATTAGCTAGAAGAGGAAGGATTATTTATTATAGTTATTAGATTTTTGGTACCTATATTTATGTGTAATAAACGAAAATACTATTTAATAAAAGTGAGTGCTTGAATGTTTAGCTTTAAGTATTCCGTTGTCAAATGGAAAACCCCCTTTATAATTTTGCCTGTAGTCTGTCTATTGTCATTATTTTTTTGCTGGTAATTTAAGACGCTTTGAGCTTTTTCTTCAATCTGACGTAAGTTCACACCTACTCGTATATAGGATATGAACAATGTCAAATATTCGACGATTTAAATATTGTTTCTGCTACGGACGTAGAAGGGCTACGAAAATTTAATTTACTATGTATTACCACAAAAATCATACTGGTTAGAAAACCAAAGTTTGTGACGATATCAATGTGATAGAGTCGCCATGGATTTTGTGTGGAATTCAAATATGGCAGAGCCATGTGTACTCTTGTATGGCCTTGGTTTAAGTTCTCTCTCATATTATGAGACTATCGAACCGAAGTTTATGTATTATACTTATAGTGTAAAGGTAGCAAACGAGCATGAAGTCCACCATTAACAATTGTAACTAACCCAAGCATGGTCGTCCCATTTTCCGAGGCACTGACACCGTCTGTCAGGGATCTAAGGGCTTCGAGGAGTCTATCTTTACCCAGGTAATTCTCAAGTTGGGCAGATAGTGTTGGTATGTATGTCTATTCGTCTGAGACCTGAGTTAGGAGTCCTTAAAATGCTGAGACCTGAGCATAGCGCTCTCCTTGAAGCGAAACGGCTTTGGAGGTACGGTAGTACCTCACCGGTCGAACTACAAGAGTTCTGATAACATATGGTTGTGCTGAATTAAGCTGCTACTGACAACCTTCGAATATACATATACTTATAATTACAGTAGCTGACGCTCGTTACGCCGCGAAGCATGGAGAGCGGAGCGTGGTGTAGTATGATAACCGCCTTATTCGATGAGCAACTCCGACGAGTACGATTTTCGGCAGTTCATTACAGATCCATTGTCCACATCTCGGAGACACGGCACACATTCTGAAGACGAGGCGACCTTGAAGCTCACACACATTCACCGCGCCCGCCTGGTGACCGCACGGCAGCTTTTCGTTTTCATTATGAAAGTCGTTTCGGTGTATTCGTGACATTTTTGTTAATTACTTGACTGTTAAGTTAATGCCAAAATATCTAGAATCGTCTCGTGAAAACTATGGACATTGGCAACTAAGAAAGTCGGTACATTATCGATATTTTGCCGAAAGACGAGCTTTTCTTTTTAAGAGCCCCGCGCTATGACGCGTTAGGAAAATCTAGGAGAGAAGCATTGCAATGAATCAAACTGAATACCGTTGATATATTACGGTACGCTCGGAGAACTGTAAAGGCTTACTTACGTAAGAAACTTCAATAATTATTTAGATGATATTCTGTACCCTCACAAATCACAATTCTCCGTGAAGCAATTTGTGTATTTCGGTGTGGAGATCCATAGTTGCCGGCTATACTTAGGTATACACGAAGCGAACAACTTAGTCCTCAGAGGAAACAACGCATCCGTAATCAAACTTAGTTATGATTTAATTGTACTTCGTACATGATCAACATATGTCCTCGGGCGGCAGTGACCACTTATCATGATGGATTGCATGTTCGTTTGCTATCTTTATATGATAAAAAATCTCCTGGATAAACAAAACCTTGTACGGCGTGAACGACAGAATCGCACAGGGAAATGCGTTTGAAATATACCCTTATACCCGTATCTAGTAATTGGATATAGCGTGGGTGGTCCGTTGATTCCCATTTCCTCTCACTAACGTAACAAGTTGTTGAATTATGTCCACCCCGGCTTGTTTATGGCCAGTGAGGGAACGCGGGAAATTTGCTCTGTAATTTATAGCTGACACTGGATGTTAAAAACAGAGGTATTTAATCTTCTTTTGTCTTTGTTCGTTTTTATTTTTATTTTAGGTATTTTAGAAACCACTGTTGTTAATAAGAAACGCCAAATTGAAGGCATTTCAGAAACCAATATTATTAAAAAATACGCCCAATTGAATGTTTGTATTTGACTTACTTACATAAAATAAATAGATACCTATTTGTTTTAAGCCGGTGATGCTTAATCATTTCCTTTTTACGTATTATTTGGTTACTTTTTAGTTTTTCCATGATTATATAGTATCTGTATGAAATGTGTATGTTTATTACATTTTATCTCGATTTTTGATTATATTTTATGCAATGCTAAACTCTTGCTTCGACTTAAAGCCGAACAGTAGATACTCGCGATTTCTACCGATATTTATTTGATCAGTTCATAATGATATCAGGGACCACTTCGAGTGGCCACAGACCACCGGTGGTGAAACACTGGATTTAAAGTATGATAAACTTTTATGTTAATACCATGTTTGCATACTATTGCAAAAATCCAGGCATAGAAAATAAAGTTCACGATGAAACGAGTAGCTTCAATTACCTTTGCGGATTTATCAACTTTAACATGTTTTGAATCAAGATTTTTTCAAGTTTGATGTAAAATGTTAGGTATAACAAAAATTTACATAATTACTAAAGATAAGTAAACAGGGAATCTATCTTAAAAGCATTCTCTTCCAAACTTTGAGCTAAGCCGTATATGCGGCATTAAAATAACTATAAAATTGTTATATTTGGTATACCTATGTTTTTACACAAAAGTATCGTAACTATCAAGGCTTAAAATTACACAATTAGTCTTGGCCGCATCTTTGTTGGCAGATGCAGTTGCAAACATTACATCACTTTACACCGACGTGCTAAGGTTACTAAGATTTATCGTCACATCCTAATTATTTAGTTACAAGGCAATTTCTAAGCTTCTTCTTATTTTTATTTTTGTCAGATAGGACTGTATAAAATTTGCTAAGGCCGATATAGTCAAATCAGCTTAAAGACGTTAATGCATGTGTATGGTGTACATGCACACAGTGAGTAAAACCGAAATGAACCGGTTTGCACTGTCGCGTAGAGTAGGTACGTCTATCGTACAAAAGTAGTGCCAGACGCGACATGTCATGCCATTTTGTTTGTTAATCTTTATTCATTGATCAAAAATATAGATCCATAATTTTAGAGGAATGGAGATTTTTTTTCTACGTGCTATTGAAGAGGAAAATTCGTTTTAGGGTAGAGACGAGGCTTCAAATAGAATATCAGACCGAAATGTCATTAAAATTTATGGTATATCGGATGAAAGTAAAACAAAGGCGGACAGAGTCTAGTTTCACATAAACATCGGAAGTGGAGCGAGGATAAATCTGTCAACATCCGAATCAAATGCATTCAAGTTCTCATCACGTAGGACTCGAACCCGCGACTCTTGCCAACTGGACCGCATTACCAATTAACATTATTTTTGTAACGCAAACGAGCGAGCAGTCCACCTTATGGTAATAAGGTGGACTGCTCGCTCGTTTGCTACCTTTATTCGATGAAAATTAAATCGTGTGTTTGCGTTACAAAAATAATGTTAATTGGTAATGCGGTCCAGTTGGCAAGAGTCGCGGGTAAGTGGTCACTGGTTAGTAAGTGGTCACTGTCGCCCAAGGTTATTTTAGTAATCATATCAAAGTACGATTGTATCGTACCTGAAGCTGACCACAGATGCGATGCAACCTCGAAGACTAACGTGTTCGCCTCGTGTGGAAGTATAGACAGCAACTACGTCTCACCAAAACCGAACTGAAAAAAAACTGCATCATGGAGGATTATGAGAGTGGAGGTGGTACTGCACTGATTGCAATGCACGATTTCTACCACCTGGCAATTGTTTCCAAAGGAAAAAAATGTTATGTATTCGACGTAGATGTAATATCGCAATTAAAGCCGTAGGTAGAAGCTAGTTTAACATAAACATCGGATAAATCCCTTAACATCCGAATCAAACGCGTTCAAACTCTCATCACGTACTCGTAGGAATCGAACCCGCGACTCTTGCCAACTGGACCGCATTACCATAATGCTCCATTAACACAAACGGACGATAATAAACTAGTTTTGTTTATTAGACCACTTTCATCTCGCATTCTAAACGTAACCTGTTGTCACTTCAGAAAGTGAATGCGTGGCGACTCATTATGAAACGTAACAGATGATAAATAAACATTTTATTATCTGCTGAATTTAATAACGAGACGCGTTGCGTAGCGTTCATCACGGGGTAGACACGCAGAGGGATCTGTTTTCCAGTTTAGAATTCTGGTTTGGGTCTGGGTGTTGGAATCTACTAAATGTGTCCATAACACGCTAATTTAAAAGAATTAGACAATTTGCATCCTACAGCATGCAGTCCACCTGATGGTACGTTGTCACTGCCGCCCATGAATATGGGCAATCATCCCCAAGTAAGAATCGTACGTGAGATAGACCACAGATGCGTTGTTACCCTCGAGGAATATGTTTGCCTCGTTCGTAAGTATAGCCGGCAACCACGCCTCTCCAAACCGAATTATGAGGGTTTCGGTGGTATCTCACTAGTCGAATTAAACGAGTTCTACCATTTGGTTTACGAGTTCCACCACCTGCATGTGTCTTTAGCATCCACAGCCCAGGAAATCCTAGCGCAAGTCTAAGCTGTAGAAAGTAGTATTTCAAATTATTTTTATATATTCATATGCTTGGATATGCGCTCTATCATATTTCACACATGTTATACATTAACATATGACGCAACGACAGTTCCGGTTGCGTTACTTTCGCCTCCACTTTGTCTTGGCCAATTAGACCCACTAAAGTCGCCACTGGCCACTGGTTAAAACAATTGTCCAATTTCACATTTACCAACTTTTGGATTATTAAAATAAATACAAACAATCGTTGCTTAAAATTTAAAAATCACAAAAATAACAATATTAAATATAAGTATATGTTGTACTCCGATATTAATTTTAAAATTTAACTTGTGTTATGGATATCTTGTCTTAAATATTGCACATTGGCTAAATCGTTTTGTGACGACCTCAAACAACAAAAAAATACAACAATATAAATATTTTTACGATATCTATTACGCACCGGTATAATTTTGACGAAAAAGTCTGCGTCGTATGATACGACCAGTATTTTTTCGACGGATATCTCCCATTGGGTAGACAAATAGGGATAACACCATGATTATTATGATAGGGGTGATATAACCAAGTTTGAATTGTACTAGTTTTATATATATTTTTTAATATGATAGGTATATGTTTTAATTTTTAAGTGTCCATGTTATATTCAGTTGCCAGCCGCGTAGTAATTTTTTATGACCAATTGCATATATGAAAGGTGCGGGTTATTGTTGTCATTTACATGTTGACAACCATCGCAGTTCTCAGGAATGACAACTGCCTGACGTTGTCTACAGCTGGTGTCTATGGGCGACAGTAACTACATACAATCAGGTAGACTTTATAACTGTTTTTCATATCTATACCATAGACCCAGATAAAACAAACATCCAACCTTCTTTCAAATTGGAACAATCGTACGAAACCTATTGACCACCCAATCGCAAAAAATAACGAAAACCGTTAGGAAACAACACAATATGTCAGAAACTTGATATCTTGTAATAATAGGCGATCAATGTGGGTAAAATAGTGATGTGCCTATGAATGGGAACTTGATTCCACGTACAGTCGATAACACCATAATCAATTTAAATAAAAAAGTGAGTGCAGTTTACACGTTGTAAATTTAGAAGAACGGTAAAGAGATGAATGAATTTCTAAAATACCATAATAGCTTTTATCGAATTTCGGAATATAATTAGACCAGAAAATCGTGTCTGCATCGAAACTTATACAACTCCACCCCTTTCAGGTGTAAGTTCTTACAAGATACAGAACTTTAACAGCCTATATATTCTACACAAAATACACACTAAAACAGGTAAATATAAACCTTAATACCTAAAAGTGAAGACAAAACTTAGATAAAATCCAGTGCGAATAACTAGATACCTACTTGCCCGATTGGACAATGTAATGATAACATTTAAACACGTTCTTAATAACCTCGTGAACATCCGTTCTGACATAAGCTGGTTACCAGCTATGACCGGTACACTAGTTATTTAGTATCAAGTTGAGATAAATTAGGTATGTGAGTTTTAAAATATCTTTGGCAATAATCATGCCTAATATAATATATTCATATATAAAAATCTCGTGTCACGTTTGTCCCGGTCTAATTTCCGAAACGACCGAATTGATTTTAATGAAATTAAACATATGTAGATATGTAACATTGTCTAATTTAATATAAAGACTACATTTTATTTCAGTGTCATAGTAAACGTTGCGTATTAAAATAAAAATAAGTACCAATTCTGACAAGAGTTACTAACTAATCGCGACTGTAACATATTTCAAGCACTATTTAGTAAATTTTAGAATAAACTAAACAAATATGAATTTAACATTTATTTTATTTGGCAATAATAGATAGTAATATTATAAACTTGAATAATTTACAATTATTGAAAAACTAGCTGACCCAGCAAACGTTGTTCTGCCATACTCGTATACTAAATTTCTGTAGGAATGAGCGATTTTCCCCGCAGTAAAAACTGTAATAAATGTTGACCAGCCTTAGTATCTATACACCAAAAAAGTTTCATTCGAATCCGTCCAATAGTTTCGGAGATTAGCCTGGACAAACAGACAAACAGCAGACAAAAAAATTAAAAAAAAACCCTGAAAAGTGTTCTAATACTATTTTAACATCGCCCCCAATTAGTTTTTCGTAAATATATTCAATGTACAGACACACGA
>DWNR01001666.1:0-14535 GCA_018250455.1 Polygonus leo | reverse complement strand
CTATATCTATATACCTATATAAAAATGAATCCCTATTTTCTTTGGTCAGGGCATCACGCGTGAACCGCTGGGCGGATTTCGCTAATCTTTTTTTTTGTGTTTGTTATTGCCAGAACGTGGTTCTTATTAAAGAAAACCTTAAGAAAATTGCGCGGAAAATTTGTAAATTCAAGAATACTTAACGATCATATTAATTTTTCTATTGTAATCATAGCGACATACATTTTTAAAAACAATATTTATAGTTAAGGCAGGACAACGCCTGTCGGTTCAGCTAGTTAAATATAAAAAAAATAAACATGATACTTTAGCCAAAGCGATACAAGCGTGAATATCTTTAAACATTGTTCCAAAAATGGTACAAATCAATTTTTTGAGTCATATATTGTGCCTTTATTCGGCTCGCATTTCACACGACACGTTTTAAAATCTTATGAAGGGTCATTCGTTTCACTTCGTTCTTTTAAGAATTTACCAAACATTGGCATAAGTTTGGAATACGACCGTATGGGACATTATTCAGCCCTTTATATACAATTAGTTGGCGCCGTCATGCATAAATCCTGTAACGGTAATATCGATGGTAGTCAACTTATTGCAAATGAGGGCCGCATAAAAAAAAATCATTATTATTATCATTAAAGTAATAATCATTATAATTAGTAATTTAATATTACAAATAGTAATATTGACAAACACTAACTTTAGGTGTTGCACACACACAATAGAATAAATGAATGTCTAAGTTTGTATATTGAGGTTTGTTTTATTTTTGGTATTTATTGTTATAGCGTCCATAGTTATACATTTATGCGCGTTTAAGATCAATTTCAATTATGATTCACTAATGTCCAGCAGTGACCCCTTACCATCAGGTGGACTGCATGCTCGTTTGCTACCTTTATAGTATTAAAAAAGTCTTAGCAATAGTGTCCCGTAGGCACACTTTGAGGAACCATAAAAACAAGATTTAGATACCTCTCTTAGATCTCTGTTGAGTTTGTTGCCTAAACGTTTGATACGTCAATTTTATACTAAAGACACAGTTATCTATAGTTAAATGGAGATGTTTTTGCGCTTGTGTACTGCTATAAGGTTAGCCGATAAATAAACAAATAATATTTATATATTATTTTTAATAAGTACGTACTTAATATTAAACAAACATAATTTTGAATTCATGATTTTCATTAACTAAACTAAACTGAAACTTGGTTTTGCTTTAATCCGATATTCATGTTAATTCCATTCATGTTAATGATATTTCGTTCGGATATTGTATTTAGAGCTTCGTCTGTATCCTAAAGTTAATTTTCCTCTTAAATAGAATGTAGACTAAAATTTCTTCATCCCTCAAAAGTTATGGCTTTAAATTTTTGATCAGTGAATTATTACGCAAGAATTTGTTGTTGTTAATCACAAACAAGAAGGCGTGATATGTCGCATCTGGCGCTACTTTAATTTGAATGACGTTCTCTACGTGACAGCGAAAACTGGTTCATTTCGGTTTTACTCACTGTAGGGTCTCACTCACTGTACTGTCACACCAATACATACGCAAAAACGTTTTTAAGCTAATTTGACTATACATTACATGCATCTACAATTCTGAACTCTATATTACGAGGCACGGGGAGTATTTTGCATAATTTGGGTGGGTAACATAATTACTACATCATAGTTGCTTATTAATTGTAGGTCGGATTCTGTTCGCTTGGCTTCTAGTTACGTAAGGTTATCCTATGTATCGTTTTACACGAGCTATTACTATGACTCCCGACTCGTCTTCAGGGCTCCACCTCTTAATCCATTCCAATCGTACTTGGCTTGTTGTTAATACTTTTATTAACAGACCTGGGTATAGTTGGGAAAATATCGTTGATCGATTTAAATATAAATACGATAGAATAACAAAGTTGATCAACATCATCACATCATCACTATGGCCCTTTCGACTTCGTGATGAAATTTACTCGCCTAAGACATTTAGGCGAATAAATTTCCTCACGATTATTCTCCTCAGCCGATAATCAGGTGGTAAATGATTAAATTTTAATCCGCATTTTTTTAAGAATTGCGTGGAGCGCTCGTCTGATATTTGATCGATCGATCGACTAGATTCTCATGGCTGAGAATATACTCGTAAGTTAGTTACGTAACAGTAGTTAAAACAATTTAACACCATTTGACTTGTCTTTCGATTATTAAATCAAGGACATCGTATTCAAAGCAACAAACGATTAGTTATAAACTGATTTAAATGCGTTCCTGCCTCGATTGTACGCCCTAAATCGCTGAATGATTGCGTCATCGAATCCCAATGCTTAATATTAAGCACTATCATCTTTGAGCCTTGATACCAATGCACTAGTTGATTTATGAGTGTTTTGATTGATAGTACATTTACAAAGCGCAATCAGACATTTAATCTAGAATCGAGAAGATTGCCCACTTGTGTCCTCAATCATACATTACTTGGCCAAACGTCCCTTTTAGAACGGGACTGTCCCGTTTCTGGATGTCGGCGCCGGTGCCATCAATGAAAGCATCGGGACGTTATACTAAAAGCGGCGTGAGAGAAATTTGTGGATGACCGAAAAATTCCAGTTACAGTTTTCGGTCCAAATAGCGACGTTGATAAGTAAAGTTAATAAGAAGAAAGTGTATCAAATAATTATCCTTGCTTAAAATAATCCTTAGTTGTAATAAAAATTGTCGTCATGATCAAGCATTTCGGTTGCGCAACTTTTTTATTCTGTTATAAATTAATATACCTATACTGATTTGTAAAAATATTATTTTAATATACGATGCTCTACTATAAATCTAGGTAATTGGAGTAGGTAAAAAAATCTGATGTCCCGTTTTGAGTTAAAGAATAAATGGTCACGTCAATCATGTATGACATGCAATAGAAACGGTAATTGCAGTAAAATGGATGTATTGTAGATGAAACGTTAACAGGCTTTAAGAATAGGTTTCTAGTTAAAAAACGGATTAATTTCAATGATACATGCATCTTTGCTTCAACATATAACATATTTGATGACCTACTATAACACCATATTTTAAGAAGTTCCAGGATTTCGATTTCCAAATGAATTTACATTTTTGTTATGGTTTTCTCGTTGTTGTATGTGTTCGAATCCAATATGCATGTGGTTTTAGTGGTTCATGTAGTCATTTTTATATTGGAATCCTAGTTTACTATATACGTTGAGTTATAGAACCTAGACATAGATAAGGTGTAAGTTTTTGTACTCATATACATACAATACGATATCGGTATAGAAATTAATTTTGCTAGTTATGGAAATTAGGTAAAGTACAGGTAGGGATTTGCGTAGTTTATATACCTAGTAGGTATTACTAGTGTTGAAGACGCAATGCGAAAATTGTAAGTTTTAACCGATTTCTTAAGAAGAGTAGAATCAATATCTTCTAATACAGATGGGATGCTAGGGGTTTACTTATACTTATAGGATAAGTAATAACTTAAACAATTACTAACAACGGCAGTCCATCCGTTCGCTATTTTAGGTATATAAAAGTATAATACAAAACTTATTTCATGAAGATGTTCCTTAGATCTTAAAACTATGAAAACATTTCATTATTATACCACGGCTAGGTACAAGTCTTCTCTACAATGAGTTGGATTTATGCCGTAGTTCACCGAGTTGGCGAAGTTATAGGATCTCTTAAGTGATAGATAAGAAACAAATCTCAAAGATGAGTGAAACCTATTGGTTTGCTCAATATATTTTCCTTCAGCAAAAAACAAGTGATAATTAAATTTAAATATGCGTGTAATCCCTGAAAAATCAGTGGAGCGCGCCTGGGATTCGAACCTGGACCCCCAACTAGGTGTTGTATTCGTAACTTCTAGACTATCGCTGCTTATATTAAGCTGATTAAACTCGCACATTTACTCTCCACCATAAGGGCAATTGCACCACTACACTGTGGTAATTTGTTCATTCCATAACCACAATTAAAATCCTGTTTCAACCAAGAATCCGTAGTTTTTTTACTGTTTTTCTGTAGCCGGTACAAGTACCAGCTAGAAACTAGCGTCTAACATACGAACATTTTTATTTATTGCGAAGTGAAAATGTTTTCATTTTTATTATGTTATAATTTTAGAAGTAACAGTGTTTTTTTTCATTTCTCATACTGTTTAAAATGAATTATTATTTTTTAATTGTAATTAGAATTAAAATATTCATTTACATCGTAATCATCGTAAAAGTACCCCAGTGGTAATGATTTATCTTTTATCACCTCAAATACATTATAAAATCTGTTTTAATATTTATAACCATTTACCCATATTTTGTAGCGAAGTATATTAACAAAAAAGTAAAGATTTTTGCCACTGGTTTTAAACTTTACTTAGCACCTGATGATAAGTATATCACGTAGGCCAGACCGCGGCTGCAGAATTTTAACTATGGAAAGGTGTTTCTCAAAATGTTTATTCTCGAGGAAAAAATCTCTAGCGAATCTCTTCGGAACGGCACGTTTTCTTGCCTTTTATAGTCGACTTATGCAAAACATGTTTGTATGACTGTTACGTGATCGCATTGTTGTCACACCTCGTGGTTTTCTTCTGTAGTAAATTTCAATCGCATTGATTTCGTTGGCACAAAATATGCATGTATTATCTGCCTTTACACTTTATACTCTATCGGAAAGAAGACTCACTTAATCTTTTCAAATAAAAATCTGTTTTTGTATGTTTGCGATCTATGATTTTGTTAAGCGTCGACCTGATTGTGGTGGAACTTTGGTGCTTTGTTCTGACTTCGTCCTTGAAGGTTCATATGTTTGAATGATGAGGAATGTTTACGTGTTTTTCTTTGAGATGAATTATGAAATTATTTTTTACGACTTAATGCAAAGTATGCCGCATATAACTAGTATTTAATAAAGTTTAATAAGTGATCTATTCATTTACTGATAACTCAGTTATCAATAAATGCCGTGCATTTTCACCATTCTACGACTTTACAACGAATTCTTTTGAAGCGATGATACAAATAATATATGAATTTAATAACAATTTTTGTTATTAATAACCATATCCATTACGATAGACAACCAGTAAAGAATCACTTTTTCGACATTCTACATCGTAATAAATTATAATTAAATCATATATCTTTACAGAATCATGTGGAAGTGACGATTTCTATTGCTCAAATGGAAAGTGTATCGAAAACAGCCGTCGCTGCGACCACGTCTACGACTGCAGGGATGGAGAAGATGAAGATAACTGCGGTAAATATATTTCTTTCATATCATAACATGCTTCTTTCCATGGGAATCGGATCATATGACATGCATAATTATATCTTATTTTGGGAATCGCATGCCCCTGCATCTTATTACTGTTATCGCCAAGGTAATTTCATTCCAATTCAAATGTAGGTAAGTGACGAGAACAAATGTCAAGAGTCGTATGTCCAATATAGGTCATGAATGGTAATTTTGCATCCTTAGAGCTGAGGATTTAAAAACATCCAATAAGAGAAGAAACAATTAAAGGTAAAGAAGAAGAATTTGATAAATCCTCTCCAATGCGATCTCCTATTTCCAGAATGTAGACAAAACGAGTTTCGTTGCATCGGTGACGGTTCTTGCATTGAAGACAGAAAGCGGTGCGATGGCGTCAGGCATTGCTTAGACGGCTCCGATGAATTAGACTGTGGTATGTTTGCAACATGAACGTCTAATTCACCTCGATATATCTTCATACCTGCAGGCACTCATACTAATCGTTGTTTGTCATTGTTGCACATGCTTCTTTTTGGATTTGATTTGGTAAGTCTCTCCCTTGCACGTTCATTGGACCGGCTCACACGTGTGCAATGAAATGGGAAAGTTCCGCTGCCGTAATGGCGGATGCATATCTATTCTTCTCCGTTGCGATGGCTACAAGGACTGTCCGCACGACGGGAGCGATGAAATCGGATGTCGTAAGTACACGCAGAATGCGACTAATATTAAACTATGGCACTACTACTACTACACTACAAGCAATAAGAATATAATGAAAATTTTATAGAAGTAATGCCATCGTTATCATGATTATCTATTTACCTAACAAAATAACATTAACAATGGAAAACCACTTTCATAAAAGGATGCAAATCAGACCAATGGCAATGTGATCACGGGAACTGCATACATCAGCACAAGCGATGTAACGGCCGTGTGGACTGCCCCACGGACAGGTCCGACGAAAGGAATTGTGTCTCTGGTGAGAGTGCGTTGTAAAAATATCGTAATATTTTTTTCTCTCTCCATTTTTACCATATAGTACGTCACTTATCCTGTGCAAATGTCTGTATCGCCTAGTTCATTCATTGTACCTCCGTACACCTTATCACTGCTTTGATGCTTGCGTAGTTTACAAATCAACACAATAATCACTTTTATAGTATTTTTATTAGCTTTGCATGTATTTGCAGCTGCTGAATACTTTCAATGCAGAAATGGCAGGCTTATCCCCGCATACCAGAGATGTGATCGCCATTATGATTGTGCGCCTGGAGATTATTCCGATGAACATAATTGTCGTAAGTTTTTACGCCATAATGGTCTCTTTTCCGTCTTATCTTTGTATTTTCCTTCTTCAAATCTCGCATCGTCTTCTACTTCAATCTTTTATTCCATTCATTTTTTGTAGATATTGTTTCAGAGACTTTACTCGATTTTCCGTGCTACATAAGCTTTCACTACGTTTTTCGCTCTATTTTTCACTCAGCATCGTACGAAGCATCCATACCTGTGTACATCTTTTGAATTTATCAAGCATCTTTATCGTATAGTAGAATTGTATGAGAATGTAGCACTTTTCTTTTACCGTTTAGCATGTGGTGAGGGCGACTTCAAATGTGACAATGGATTCTGCATTCCTGCATCCAAATATTGTGACCGCACGCATGATTGTCAAGATCGTTCTGATGAACGAAATTGCATATATGGTTTGACACTTTCTCACAATTTTTATTTCCAATAAATTGTAGGTCCTTGTAAATACTTACTATATCTATGGACTATGTCCCGTTGAGAAATGACTACATATTAATGAACCCTAACAGCTTGCTTCATACAATATACATATACTTATAACCGTACAGAACAATTCCACATTGTATTTATATGTATCAAGAACATTCGTTCAAGAACGTTTATTATTAATGATATAAACTTAGCAAAACATTATCAGATTTAGCAAAGGACCTAACAGAGCATATTTTATTGACTTTATTATATTAATTAAGGTTACGGTTTGTAAATTATATCATGGCAGGCACGGTATGCATGGCTTATCAATATAAGTGTTCGAGTGGGCAGTGCGTAGAAGCTGCTTCCTGGTGTAACGGGACGAAGGAATGCGATGACGGGTCGGACGAAATAAATTGCACTTGTAAGAGAGACGAATTCAGGTGTCAAGACGGGTCTTGTATTAACATCGCAAAACGGTGCGACGGTCTACATGATTGTAGGCCAGACGGTGAAGATGAACGAAACTGCGGTAAGTTTAGCACAATCAAACCTTCTACGTGTTGTAGATAACAACGGAGTCCTCAGTTTGTCATGATATGACGAGGAATGGAATATGTATAAAATTTTAAGGTATGCATTTAAGCACATTGCACGAGTAAGTAAGCCTTGCATGAAAAAGCATCTTGGTAACTTATGTATATATACAACGTATTGCAGGAATTTGTATATACTCCTGTGAAATGTATCGATTATTGCATAGCAATAATATTATTATTATTTTTTTAATTTAATTATGGCATATTTTACACTTCGTATCTCCGTATATCCGTAAAACAACTGCATTCACAAATCACTTCACTATGTTTAATATTGATCGATTGTCTTCTCAAGGCATTAGTTTATTTGTTACTAAATGGAACAGATATTATTGACAAATCATACCTGTCGGTATGTATTTCCGATTACTACTAAATAATATTTTATACGTGGACTAAAACTATATCACTGCTAATGATAGTTTGTTGATAAGAAAAATATAGAACATAGCTCATGAGTTATATAGCTAAACAGCATTTTGTCGATTCTTTTTAGTAATGAGATTGTTCGAATTATTCAACGATTACAAAACTTATAGAAACGAATAGTTAGGTGGTGCCCCTCTGGCCTAGTCATGTACCACTCCGGTAGTAAAGACAACAATGTTTGTAAAGAATGCATTGAAGTAGCCGAATAAACATCCAACCTACCTACCATGAAGTTAAATTTGAATTATTACTTTATAGAAAGAAAATGTCCGGCCGATAAATTCACCTGTGATCCAAAAAGGGAGGACAAGTGCGCCACCGCCTGTGATGGCATCCGTGAGTGCTACGGGGGAGAAGACGAGGAAGACTGCGAGGGTAAATGTCACCAACTGATCACATCATTTAATATTATACTTCTCATGACGTTGATTGCAACAAGATGCAACTGTCTTATAGTCCGTGAAAATTCGAGTGTGTTATTAAAGCGCGTTTTAATTAGACTTATATCGTATCAGCATTATTATGCGTTAAAGAAGATTCAAGGACTCTAAGACTGATTGCGCGTACCCATAGTCCTATATTGAAAATTATTATAGTAAAAACTAAATAGATACTCATCTATTCCTTACTTCAAGACAAATACTAACGTCGCGTTGTTATAATCGTAAATTATGTTAATTTTAAATATTTTTTCTATTACGCTGGCTTTAACATTTGATATGTTTTTTTATATTTTTTTATAAATATGTATAGTATAAAACAGTATTCGGGTCTCATGATCGAATATTTTTTACATGTTTTTCTTATAATCCTTTAAATATTGCTTGCTGTTCCTAATATAAGCATTTTAAATATTATTCATGTTTTGCAATTAGCGACTGATGTGTGATATATATTGCAAAGCGAAAATAGTTACTGTTAGCTTGAGCCTTATTATATCTTTATCTAAACTCGTTGTTAGTGTTAATATTTTGTTTTAAATACACAATATTGACAACTCCATTGTGATTTTTTTTAAAGGCTGCGCTCTCAAATGCGACAACAAATGTGTGACCGACAGTCAAATTTGCGACGGCAACATCGATTGTTCCGACAACTCCGATGAAGACGATTGCTTTAATTGTGACGGCCCGACCGACTTCAGGTAACTTTATAAAATAGCGATTTCGTGTAAGGAACTAAGCTTTGCGTTATGTTTTTCGTGTTATTCTGATAATCATTTGCCCATAGATATGTTTAGGATAGTGCGATTGTAGCATAAGATATTATTGCTCTGCTTTGTGTAAATTTAGAGTTACAATAACAAACTGATGATACAACTGATATCTAATTGAATTTGATGCTGAATTTGATGCAATAACAAATTTAAACGGCATTAATATCAAACAACAACTCGTTATCGTAATAACAATTTCTAGTTTCACGCCTTACGCACCTCCGTGCTGCCGCCGCGCTACTTTCTTAGTCTAAGCGAAATCCTAACAGACATGAATTTAATTACTAACATACTTTATGCAATGCTAGCTTTGTGTTGATATTTCATTATTAATTGAATTCTAGAAGCGTATATAAAATTAACAAAAAACATTTTTTTCTTCTAGATGCAATAACGGCGAATGTTTGAATATTGCCCAACGTTGCAATAATGTGACAGAATGCAGGGATGGCAGTGACGAAATCGGTTGTGATAACATTACGGAAGGCGATTTACGTAAGTTTCCCTCAGGTTAATCAAAATCACCCGATAATCACCATTAAAGCTGATAATTAATTAATTAATCTATTGCTTTCAGCTTGCCGCGATAATCAATTCCAATGTCGTAATGGATTCGGATGCATCGATCTTCAATTTCTCTGTGATAGAAATTACGATTGTATCGACAAATCAGATGAAGAGAACTGCCGTAAGTAATAAATTTATTATTATTTAAAATATAGATACGAAGTATATAATTTCTTAAAATGAATATCATTTCGGTTTTTGTGCTTACATTTTATTTGATGATGATAATGTTAACGAAGATTCAGAAACATTTATAATAGCACAACTGTCAAGTGAGCACAAAGCACTTAAATACAAGCTTATAGCAATTACAACTTGAGCACTTAACTTATTCACTTGATTGAATTGATTATATGCACTGAAAAATGCCCGTCGGCACTTCATAATGCACTGTTCTAGACATACATTTGTATAATTGTCAGCAAATAGTACGAAATAATCAAACCAGACCCAAAAAAAAATATTGTCCAATAGGCTCGATTTGAAAATATAGTTATGGATAGATTAGGGATATTAATAGTTTAAATTTAATTAGCAACACAAATTAATTAAAACGTTGTTGAGATAAAAATATATTTGTGTCATTGAAGCGTTTTGTGGACTACTTGAATCAATTAGCTAGGGGTTAGTTAACGTATTAGTAAGTAAGTTAAGCTGGTGTCCAGCATGGTATGTGATGAGGCCCTCCCGATCTCCAGTTGAGACGCCGCCGTGCCACGAATCAGAATTTAGCTGTTACAACGGCCGATGCATTCCTCACTTGATGCGATGCGACAATGTCTATGATTGTTCGGACTTCTCAGATGAACAGAACTGTTACAATTCTGGTACAGAAAGACTATTATTATTGTTATCTGTATGGAATGTTGAATGCGTGTTTGATGTACCAGATTGTGTCCATACCCCTAATCAAGTAGGCGTGATCTATGTCTTTAGTCAGCCTTTTAGAATCAGTTAGAATTGTTGTTAATTCCCGTTTTTGTCTACTAGGTATCAATTTCTACTTCAATTTGATGCATCCATAGTATAGATTACCTAAAGTTTGTTATGTTATATTTAGTAACTTTTATTGCGTCCAGGTTTTGATTTGCCCAATATTTATTAAGTCCTTTAGTTATCATAATTATTGCAATCACCTATTATTTAAATAAACCTTATTTATATGCATGTTTGCATTTATTTTCACGTGCACGAGTATAGGCTTAGGTAGACGTGATATATTATTTATGATTCCTATTTTTTTTTTGTCGATTTTTCTGTGAAGCCACTTCTAATAGCTTAAAATTCAATTATTATTTTAATAGAAATTTCTAATAAAATACATTATTCTATATTTCATTCTGCATGATTCATTTAGTTCTCCTGTATGTCAAATATATTTTAAGTGGTAATAAATTAGTATAATTATAAAGTATGTTATTCTGTTATCATATTTGTGTTTGTGTTGTGATAGAAAAATTCGAAAGAAAAGCATTTTTAGACTTTCTTTAGGCATTTTACTTTATTTTAGGCATCTTATTTTCTTATGAAACAGTTAAACTAATACACTTACATGCAAAGAATTGTTTAAATAGTTTGACAAAAATAATTAATTGTTTTTGATGTACCTAAAATATACATAAATGAGGTACCTAAACTATATGCATACATTACGTAAATTATAAACATTGTTTGTTTTTTGTCTTGAATTTACTATTAAATCAAATTGACCGTAAGTCGATTTTGTGCAGATCTTTAATTATTATTGTCTTATAAAAAATGTAGTTCAATTAACAAAAAACAAGGTAGGCATTGCATATTTTAACCGTTTACAGTCAAATATAAAAAAAACAGAATGTCGAATGTTTGCCTCATACGAGGATCTCCTGATTAGTTCCATCTGTCCATGATTTAGTTACGTCAGAGAATTATATATTATTTAATAAGTTATCTTTATATATATATATATATATATATATCTTTTTGTTTTACCAGAATGCCGGGCTGATGAGTGGCAGTGTAGGTCGGGTCAATGCATCTCGGAGTTGGAGCACTGCAATGGTTATCCCGAATGTACTGACTCGTCCGACGAGTTGGACTGCCCTATTATCCCCTTAACCACGTACAGACCACCCACTACTACCTTTGGACCTGCAATAGGTAATTTATTTCTAGTCATTTACAATCACGCACACTTTTATACAGGAACAGAAAGGGTATATCAAGCCGAGAGGTGTATAATACTACATATCCTCTTACGTACTTATTAATTTCTTTGTTTTGTTACCTAAACATATTTTCAAACTATAAATGCTATGGTTTTATCTCCTACTAGGCGTACGTAGCGCGATTTTTTTTGACTTTTGATTTAAAAAATCTCAAAGGTGTATATCTTAAGCATTTTTTTTTAATCTTAGGTGCGAGATTTCTCATAAATTTTTGTCCATGATAAATCAAGTCATGATAAATTCCTGAAACGGATAAAATGATAATTATAAGTATACATTGAACCTACATTCCTAAGTTAGAAATGTCAAATATCTGTTATATTAAGATTCCGGACTTCCACAGTTAGTCTAATATTAATTCAAAGTATAATACCGAAGTGTTACCCATAGCTATAAAGAATAGACAACAACTTACTAGTATAAGTAGAAAATTAAATGTAATATGGCATTGCCTGTTAGTAAGTTTGTTACGCACATATTGACGTTAAATATTGAGTTGTAAAAAATGGAAGAAACATTTTCAGTATTAGCTAGGTACCTACACTATAGGAATATTTTTTTTTTTGACGATAAATTGAGCAACTTTTGAAAAGTCCGTATCTGTATGTATATTTTATTGATTTTTTATTGTCTGTACGCTTCTGATTTGGCTATTAAATAATTATTATTAATTATATAATATTTTCATACTCAAGCTAATAATATATGGGTGATTTGAATTGAAGATGATTTAAATGACATTTTGACACATGTTTGAAATCTCACGTCGATTTTATTCTAATAACCTGCCCGGGCTAAATATTGATAGACAAGACATAATGGCCAGGGCTTTTCACCTCGAAGTTAAAAAAAATAATGGCACTCCTAACCTAATGAAAAATATTTGGAGAGTTTTGTATATTTTGTTTGTAAACTGTTTGAATATTTTAGAATAATGTATTGTAAATAGATTGTAGGAAAGAATAGATAATACATATTACATATAAATCTTCACATTGAATGTTATTCATCCTTCAACTCTAGTAATGTTATGTTCATAGTGTTATGTTACTTAAAACTACTTAAGTAAAAAGTGGCGTACCGCAGTAGGCGGTTGTGACAGGAATCAGTGGAGGTGCGAGAACGGTCCGTGTATCGACGAGCGGCAGCGGTGCGATGGTCATCTCGACTGTCCCTTCGACTCCAGCGACGAATTCGACTGTCCCCCCGGCAGTAAGACCACAACTAACCTGCACCAGTTACTAAACGAAACGACTTTCTGATGTTAACCGACCTAATATCACCTTGACTTCATGTTTGGAAGCTTGTGTAAGATCCAGCTGTCGATGTATCTAATAACATGATTCTATCTTTTGTTTACGTTCAGATGTTCTCGCAGATATGAATGGTTCTACCTTCTTCTAATGAAAAAGGTAGAAAGGTAAGCTTTTCATATTGCGTTGACGTCATTGAACTCACAATTAAATCAACACACAATATAGTACCAAAAATATTAAGGAGATAATGTGTAAGCATACTTATATATTTTATATATGCTTACGCATATAACGTAACTTGTTATATAGGGGATATTCTAAAAGATGATGAAAGGCCTCGTATCAAAATATTTACAGATAACCAAGGGTTATTCTGGTTATTATTTATAATAGGGTTTATTCACTACAGTACAATACAGCATCAGAATCGGGAAAAGTAGAGATGCAAATGCAACTCCTCTATTATTTTTATATTCGACTCGGTTTGGTTATTAGATTCGACTGCTGGATTTAAAATCTACTACTTATTTTATATGATATTGGTGTATGACAATGTGGTAACTAAATGTTTTAAAAAAATGGCAAATCAATTTAGTTATTTATAATAAATGCAAAATTCAAGTTACATTGATTAATATAGATGCTATCATTTACTTAGATATAAATAAATAAATCGATGTGTCAAGTTTTTAACACCAATAAAAATGTTAACAAATAAAAGCAACAATAACAAGTACCTGATAATAATAATAATTATATGACTAACAGAACAATATAATAACTAATAGAAATTTTATGAAAAGATGTGACAATTTTGAGTTATGTAAGTCCAGTAACTGAAACCTGTACCGTTTTTATACATTAACAGTTATCTTTACTATATTGTTACTATAATGCATTATTACATTTTAAGTAACTAGATATTTAAGATATAACTCATGTTTTTATTACAAGTGCTACATTAAATGGAATAATATTTTAATATATTCCATGTAAATACATAATTAAGAATATTTTAAGATATTTTAATTACGCTATGATGCTATGACGCGATGTGACATAAATATCGTTATTAGAATGTCTTCTTCAACTTATGTTTTCCACGCTATATGACAGGACACTATTTAGTGCCTAAGTCTAAAGAAGAGGGGTAATTAAAAAAAGAAAAGATTTACATGTACAAAGATTATTCGTAAAACAGAGAACTTGAGATATTTGACTAGGGAACAAATTGTTATTTAGATAAA
>DWNR01001665.1:0-14537 GCA_018250455.1 Polygonus leo | reverse complement strand
TGAAACTTTAAATTGCTCTCCTGTAAAGTTCAAAAAATGTCGCTTAAAACAAATAGCCCGGAAACCGTCGATATGTTCTTTATTGATATCGACGTTAAGAACTTTCCATCTCTTCCACTACATCAGTTTTAACACGTATTCAAATGCAAAAACACTTCAAAATATTGTTTCTGTTGGTACCAAAATAGTTAAAGGAATCTATGTTAAACATGGTATTATGATTCAATATATCCGTCACAAAACTGTTACACACATAATGAGCGTGGAGACCCGGATCCGAGTGAAAGTTCCACTTGTTGACACTCAAATTACGATGGCTCGCTGTAACATCGGCGAATGGGGATTTGGGCAGGGTCGATAGCTTTTCCTAGGTATATAATTATTAGGTATTCACTAGGAAATTTTCTTTGAGCTATATGTAGAGCATGAATTTAAATAAAATCTTGGTTTTGTTTTTCGTATATGTATGACACATTTCGTAACATTTAATTCAAAATCTTAATGTTTAAGAATTAATGGTTAGTGAATTCAAATCCTATTATTTTTCTTTATTTAGTAATAGTTAATAAATCTGTAGTTTTAAATGAATATGGCAATTTTTAGACAACTCCGCGGTGATAACCCTACCTGGAACATTTGTTAACCAAAATAAACAATACTTTTCAATACAAAAAATGTTGCGAAAAGTTTTTGTTATTGCATGTCTTATAACCTAAATATGTTAACCTTGACACATCTGATATTCCTACTTCAAGCGAATTATTGTCGCCACGTAGAGGACACGATAGGTAACATTTCCTTCCTGGCTGCCAACTAAAATCATATGATGGTAAACAAGAAGCTGGCGCATACGAGCTAAAACTCGGAACATGTACGTAACCCTGCATCCATTTCGAAATTAATAACCTACCAATCTGAATATATATCAAATATTGTAGACTCACTAGGGTGGGCATTTAAATGAAATAATTATAAGAAATAGGAAAAGAGTAATAAGAAATAAATCAGCAGGAACTATTGTGGCGATGAACATTAGTAGACTAGAGTGATTTGTTGAAAATGAATAAATTCACCAGCCTCTGAAGTGAAGCGATTTAAGAACAGGCATATAGTACGTCTCATTAATCATATATTTATTTGATAGTACTTATTGGATAGATGTCTTAAATGTATTTGTTGTTTGGCAAATATGGCGATTGATTGAAATGATTAGAAAAAAAAATGAAAATGAAAATGCAATTGACTATTTTTTTTAATTCCACACATTCTAATAACAATTCTTCATTCACTAAATCCCTTTTTTTTCGTAAGATGAACAATTTGATGGGATTGAAAAATAAACTAGGGACTTAGGGACAAGAGGGGTAATTATATTGATTTTGTTATAACAGCCACAACAAAACAGACTGTGTTAAAAATAAAATTTTGATAAAGTTCAATATCCGATGAGATAAGTGATGTTTGTGCTGATGACATAAACATGTAACATTTGTTTTAACATTATATCACTTACATACATACTAGATGGAATGAATGAATATGTGTTCATGTCACAATATTTGGTAAACTGATTAATGTAAACATGTCTACTAGTGACTCGTAACTGTGAGAATACATATAATTGACTGTATTTTGAAGTATTTAATTGGTAGCCACTTAATATTGTGAATATATACACAGAATTAGTATTCTGTATTATATTGGAAGATATATTAATAAATAGTAACCTTTTTTTTAAATTGTATAAAGGTAACAAATGAGCATGTCCACCTGATGGTACGTGGTCACTGCCCCCCTTGGACATCACTAATCATCCCCAAGTACGATTAAATCATACCTAAGTTTGATTATAGATGCATAGCTACCCTTGAGGTAGTCCTCAGGGGTAGCAACGCATCTATGTTCGCCTTTTGTATAAGTATAAACTAACTTATTAGATCATAAAGAACATTTTGGAAAAAAAATATAGAAATTATACAAAAGTAATTTACTTGGAATTAAATTTTTGTTGGAATAAAATGCTTTTGAAATGAAAACATATTGACATTTCTTTGAATGTATATGTATACTGGTGGAACTGGCAGTTGTTGTTCTGCCAGTAATATTGTTTCCAATAAAAAAATCAAGGTCTAAATCGAGATTTACACTTATCCTACCTCTTAAGTTGGACCAAGTCACACATAAAAAGTTTATCCTAAACATCATTGCGCTGTTGGATTTTTATATATGTTAATACACTAAAAGAACGAAAACACTCATTGAGATAAAAAATAGTTTACAACGCATTGTGGTTCCAGTAAAATAACAATATTGCGAAATGCATGTTATGGCTCTAATGAAAACACTCATGATGCATTGCAGTAATGACAGAAACACCACACAGTGAAATTTGTGTCATGGCTATAACATGTATGAAAGTGACTCTTGGTCATGTAATAAAGTTTAAACAAGTGGTTAACTAAGCTAGCACAGTAATAGCATTATTTTTAGACCAAGTTACATACAAAACTTAATTAATGTTTTTTATTTACTACTTACATTACTAATTAAAAGTTCAACAAAAATTCAATTTGTTATAAATACTAACTTGTTATGTTATGTAAATTTCTTAGTAGAATTGGAGATATTGTAAATTTCTTAATAGAATAGAAAAGGATGTTCTGTGTTCATCTATGATATATCAGTATTATTTTTAAATACCACTTTAATTTCCTTATAAAATCTCAGAAATAAAAAAGAAAATTCTGTAGATAAATGTACAATTACAATCTGTTTTATGTAACAAATAGTATAAAATAGACTTACTTTTTATATACTCGACAGAACGAGTTGTTGATCCGCTTGTCAGAGAGATGCCGACGACGATCCTCAAACAGGTCCTTGATGGCGGTCACTCCAAGCACAAATAACACAGGGAGCATTGCCACTTCTTTGCCAAAAGCATTTAAAGCTGGCACCCAATTTAAAAGCACTATGAATATAAAGTACACATTGGCAATTCTATGGAACTGTTCGAACAGATTTTTAGGTATAAACGACAGCAAAGTGTATTTCGTAGTCCTCACTTTGTTGTCACATCGCTTTCCATTTGGGTGATCCTTAGGTGGAGTTTTGTCAGGCACGAGATGATTAGGGATCACTATGAGGTGTCGGTTATCTACTGCGGGTTGTTGCCGCCTCATCAGCCAGAAAACAGTTCTTCGCCAGGGCCCAACTACGGAGGGCCGCCTCAAGGTGTAGATGGAGTCGGAGCGGGAAGCCTGTCGCGAGTGGTGGGCGCGCACCGAGGCCAGCCGGGGCAGAGCGCTGGCGGGTGCCGCATCTCTATGGCCAGGTGGCAGGATGAAGTCCGTGCGACTGCCGGTGCGACTGTGGCCGGGCCCGGAAGCGGCGCGCGGACCCTCGCCGATCTGACCGTGCGACAGTGCTCGTTGGTGGCCGCGCATAGCCGACTTGAGGGCCGGTCTCGCTGGAGGATTGCCAGCCAACATCGGCGTCCCGCCATGACTTATAGACCTCGAGTGACCTTTGGCTTTCGGAAAAAGATAGGTTTGCTCCGGTGCTCCCGGCAAACTTGGAACGACCGAAGGTGTCTCTCCACTTCCCTCTGTTGACATTTTTACTCATCTGAGGAACGGGCTGTTCGCTTTGCGCTCTCATTTAAAGCTTTAAATTCTACAACCGTGAACGTTGTATTTCGTCAAATGTTGTGAATGAAGAGAATGTCTTGTAAACGTTGAAGCATATGGAATGAAATCATCTGTTCACTATTTCACACATCACTAGTGTTTTTAAAGTAATATCCACCACTAAACGAGTCATTGGAATTCGAAAAATCAAAATTAATTCATTGATCGGTCGAAAAGTTTTGAAAATTAAAATTGTAACGTTAGTAGACCGCCACGACGAAAACAATGTGTGAAGTATGGAAGAGACAGAACAAAACTCAAAAATAATCACAGACAGCAGAACTATAGACTGTTCTCATTCTCACTACCTCGATTATAATTGACAACTGACAACCTGACAGCGTCAGTTTGACTGGTGAGTTAAAAAAATAACAGATTATTAGGAATTGGCTATAGATAAGTTTTAATTCGTCTATTTAGGCATAAACAATTAAATGAAGAACCACACTGCCATTATATTCGCAAATAATGATAACTAGCCGACCGCCACTATTTAATTCATCATATATTTAACATTAACTAAAATTAAATGATCCCTACGCTTCGAAAAAAAATAATTTAGGTCTTCACGAGAAACGAAGAATAGTCACCCTCATAAAGTATTTTGTTTTTATGTCCAGTGAAAAGCAAGTTCTATCAGATTTTATTGTTTTGGATTGGTCCCTCGGCTATCCATTGCGCAGGACACTAATGTTTGTGATGTTGGTAGCATGAAATATAGATGTAAGCTGTATGTCTATGGTATATATAATCGTCGACGTCATCGACGGACGGCGGACATATTCGTTCAAGTACCTACGAATACTTCCGACATTTTGACGTTTATTCCCCGGCTTACTGAAACCTTTATTCCCAAGAATATTCGTCCATATCTGAGGCCATAAGTTACTAACATCATGGATGAAGAATACGACGCAATCGTACTCGGTACTGGTCTAAAGGAATGCATTCTAAGTGGAATGCTTTCCGTGTCCGGAAAGAAGGTTTTACACATTGATCGTAACAAGTATTATGGAGGAGAATCTGCGTCAATTACCCCGTTAGAAGAATTGTTTGGAAAGTTCAATGCACCGGCACCGGATGAAACATACGGTCGAGGTCGCGACTGGAACGTCGATTTGATTCCTAAATTTTTGATGGCCAATGGTCTTCTTGTGAAATTACTGATCCATACGGGCGTCACCCGTTATCTGGAATTCAAGTCCGTGGAAGGCAGTTATGTGTACAAAGGTGGTAAGATCTCAAAGGTGCCTGTGGATCAGAAGGAAGCACTCGCTTCCGATCTCATGGGCATGTTCGAAAAGAGGCGTTTCCGAAACTTTTTGATCTATGTTCAAGATTTTCAGGAGGAGGATTCCAAGACGTGGAAGGATCTCGATCCGAGTACAGCTAATATGCAGATGCTGTACGATAAATTCGGTCTTGACAGGAACACCCAGGATTTCACGGGACACGCTCTGGCGTTGTATCTGGATGACACTTATCTCCAGCAGCCTGCAATTCAAACGATTCGCCGTATCAAGCTATACTCGGATTCCCTCGCTCGATATGGCAAGTCTCCCTATCTGTATCCTATGTATGGGTTAGGAGAGCTTCCTCAAGGGTTTGCTCGTCTTTCAGCTATATATGGAGGCACATATATGTTAGACAAGCCAATTGATGAAATAGTACTCGGAGAGGGTGGCAAGGTGGTTGGTGTGCGCTCAGGAAATGAAATAGCTAAGTGCAAGCAAGTGTATTGTGACCCCAGCTATGTGCCAGATAGGGTGCGCAAGAAGGGCCAGGTCATCAGATGCATTTGTTTGTTAGACCATCCTATAGCGAACACTAAGGATGCTCTGTCTACTCAAATCATTATTCCGCAGAAGCAAGTGGGAAGGAATTCTGATATCTACGTGTCTATGGTGTCTTACACCCATCAAGTGGCTGCTAAAGGCTGGTTCATTGCCATGGTGTCTACTACTGTTGAAACTAATGATCCTGAATCTGAAATCAAGCCAGGTCTGGATCTGCTGGGCCACATCAGGCAGAAGTTTGTGTCTGTCACTGATTACTACGAGCCTACAGATGATGGCAGCCAAAGCCAGATCTTCATATCTGAGTCATATGATGCTACAACCCACTTTGAAACAACTTGCTTAGATGTCTTAAAAATTTACAAACGGGGCACTGATGAAGACTTTGATTTTTCAAAAGTTAAAGTAGAGCTGGGAGAGGAAGATCAGTAAATCATAAAGTATTATGTATATTGCTTGTTATTTTTTAATATTCTGTTTATATAAAGTCGCTACAATATTACAATGTTCTATAGGGTCTTTTGGGTAAATGTTTTAAGAGCTTTAGAGATTGTGTAGATGTAAATTGTGCAACATGCTCTATGTTAACCGCTCCATGCAGTGATTTGATTTTCTTATTTACCAAATAATATTTGAAAAAATATAAGATTGTTATATATAAGGTTTTAATTAATCGTCTTAAGAATGCTTCTTTTTATTTAAGGTTTACAAAGCATAAAATGTACATTTACCTTTCACAAGTTATGTGAAAGGTAATTGTGCATCGGAATTGCATTCCATTTTATACCATTAATAAATTGGTCTAGAAACCATATCATTCTTGTTATATCTATTCAACTATGTAATGAATGGCTCACTATACACATAAATATTCTGTGTAAGATCATGAATAAAAAGTTAACATTTAAAAATAGTACTTTTTTTGCATCTCCCCCAAATGTTTCTTTTTTAGAAAAATTCAAAACTGTTAATATTTAACTTAAAGGTGCAATTATTTAATGGTATATACCTTATAGATTTTCAAGTAATGCAAAAGATAATCTTTTTTTTATTCAGAAATCATTTAATGCACTGAAGTATACTTCCTTTTTGGGATTATCAACAGTTGTGCATGAATGGCAGTAAACATATACTTGCAGTATTGATAAATTTCAAATAACACATAAAATTGACTCTTGATTGAGGTATGTGATAAATAATAAACATAATAATTTTCCACTTTAATATTTATTAAAATTTTCATCAAATCTACTAACACTTTATAAAAAATGTAAGGTAGCAGATACAACACCTAAATAATATCTATGATTTTATTTACTTTATATTTTATACAACTATCCTGGAAATTTGTATTATTATATACAGATTTACTATTTAAGTTCACAATTTTAATAACTTTGAAACATTTGCAGTTCTTTATTATAAATGTAATAGAATGAGATGATTTTTTTATGTATGCAACATTGTTATAATGCTTATCATGTTTATTTTTTAAAGTACATCTTTTAGTTGCAAGTTGATTGGCTAAATTGGAATATCGTAATAATGTTAAGTATTTTATTTATAATACGTTTATTACATATTTTATGGAATAAATATGATCATCTCTACATCCAATAAAAATATATTCGCTATATACCGCGGGCGAAGAGAATACTTCATTAGGCAACTGGTATTCCCCTATAATATTGCCATTTTCTAACTCAATAATATACATTATTCCGTTATTGGCAGCTGCTAGGAGATATTTATAATTTAATGGACAGGGAGTGGCGTAGACTGGTGAAGTGAGCTGAGCTTTCCAATGTAAGCTAGGCTGAAAGTTCTTTATGTAGATACTATAAACTTTATTGTCGTGACAACCAAAAACAACTTGCCATTTCAATTTCTCAATTTCCTTGATGTACAGAGAAGAAAAGATATTGCCTTTGGCACCTTGATATTTCCAAATCTGAAACAAAAATAATCTTTATTGAAGTGAAAACTTCTTCAGCCGCGTTACACGACTTTGGGTAGGAAAAAATCTATGGGTCCGCGTCAGCAACATGCTAATGCTTAAGGTAAAGCTGAGTATAACTATGGACATACTTTAAACGCAGTTAAACGCGTAGCTGCCTACGTACGCGCATCACATTATATAAAGTATGTATAAAGTGATATAATGTGATACAATGTATGTACATACATTGTATAATGTGATGGCGATTGTGAATTGTGTGCGTTGGACGCTTCAATGAATATGTTTTCCTACATTACCAGATTCTTGATAATTATAAAAACTCTTGAAGCTTTTGAACTTTATTAATTATTATTTATTAGTGCCATTTGGCACTCGATACACTCTGCCTACCCCGTTAGGGATTTGGCGTGAAGATGTGTGTGTGTGTGTGTGTTAATTATTGAATAATTTGGAACCGTTTAATCATATCATATATGCAACTGAGAATGAGTTGGTATTTGCAAATTTGCTGACATTTCAAGCTACGTACAAAAGCAAGTTTTATTATTACCAAGTTATTTCTCAGTTGGATTAACGATCAGAGGAAACTACCTTGGCGGCATTTACGAAATCTATCGAAAACTACTTACTTTTTTGTAGTGTTACAAAATATAGAGTAACATGAATTACCTTGATTCCTTTCTCTACGGTTCTGCAATGAATTTCACCGTTAACCTCTGCGAATACGACATATTTTTCATTGTCATAAACTATAGGATTCGCGAATACGGGACTGCCAAGGATACTCCGCCATAAAATCACCTTCGTTTCTGTGTGGTAGCAAGCACACGCTCCACTTAACGTGCCCATAAGAATATACTGATTTTTGGCCAAAACTAAATCCGCGGATATAGCTTGATCACAAATGTTTACTGATTTCTTTATCTCTCCAGTCTGGAAATTAGGTAGAATAAAATATTATAAGTAATTTTACTTATTACTTTTTTTTATATCTAAACCTAGCGATAAGGCAGACGGGCTACCTGATGGTAAGTAGTCACCGTCGCCTATGGACATTTGCAGCACCAGAGGGACCGCCAATGCATCGCCGGCTTTGAAGGAGAGCTCTTTTCGCGCCTTTTTTGAAGAACTCCATGTCATAGCGCATCGGAAATACCTCGGGAGGAAGCTCATTCCACATCTTGCACGTACGAGGTAGAAAGGAGCGTGCAAAACGAACTGTTGAACATGCAGTCCACCTGAGGGTAAGTGGTCACTGCTGCCCATCTTACTTACTTACATCTTGCTTACTGATGTCCATCATCAGTAATCATCCCCAAGCACAATTAAACCACACCTAAGTTAGATCACAGATGCGTTGTTACCCTTGAGCACTAAGATGTTTTCCTCGTGTATAATATAAGTATAGCCGGCAGCCACATGTTGTAAATTTATGATGATCTACAAAGAATTCTTAATTTATCTGTAAGTACTAAACATTCTGATTGTAAAATGAATGTTACATACCAAGATGTCAATGCTGCGAATGTTTCCATCATATGAAGCTACGTAGAACAGACCTTTGCAACATACACCTTTACTCTTAATCATGGCTCCAACATTGATTTTCCATATTTCTTCAACACTTTCTAATGCAAAACATGCAACCGTGCCATCATAAGTGCCAACCATACCACAGGGTACTGTGTTTTCATCCTCATAACAAAGCACTGATGCTTCTATTCGTGATTTTAATTTTAATATACCTAGTAATATTCCAGTAATGGCATCCACAACTAATACTTTTCCCGAATGACTACCTACAGTTACATACACATTTCTGTAAAATAATTGTTTGTTTAAACATATGTGACTTCTTAGAGACTATGATTTATAAAAAAATACATTAAAAAAAAAACTTACGCTTTAGTTTTAAATATTGTAGGAGAAGCATCAACACATTTTCCGGTATCAAAGGACCACGCTACTGCGAAGTCGACGGGATTGCTTGGGCTATTAGATATTTTCTTGTATGATTTAGAAGTTGACACAAAACTATCTGAATTCGATCTAGACTTTTTGATTCTTTTTTTAGGTCTTTTTTCATCCATTCCCAATTCTTTTTGAGCCAACTGGAGTATATCATCTATAGTTTCCTTTTGGGATATCAAGTGTGATAATATGATATTTGCAAATTGTGGGTGAGTTAAAGATAATTTATTACACAGAGTTATTGCAAGAAAAGATGTGCCACCAATTGAGAAGAAATCTTTATCTTTTATGTCTTCATATCTAAAGCTTCTATGTAGTAATGATTTTAGTTCCGATAAAAAACTTTCTCTGAGAGCATCTGATGATTTTGGAGCCAATAAGACTTTTTCATACATTTGACTGAGAATCCGTTTGGACAATTTTCCATGTGGATTTGTAGGTAAAGAATCTGCTCTTATGACTTTGTCTGGCCAATGCTTATCATCTAGCTTGCATTTCAGAAAGTCTGACAGCTCCTGACTGCTTAGATTTTCAGATGTATAGTACACAACAAGAAGCATTGGCTTGGGAAGCCATATGCATGAGCAAGTTTTTACTCTAGGGCATTGCATGATAGTTGTTTCAATCATTTGTAAATTAATTTTGTGACCAAATCGTTTGATAGTGTCATCTTTGCGACCTCTGTAGTAGATAATGCCATTTTTATTTTCTCCATAATCTCCTGTATCTATGAATCTCA
This sequence comes from Polygonus leo, assembly GCA_018250455.1. Taxonomy (NCBI): domain Eukaryota; kingdom Metazoa; phylum Arthropoda; class Insecta; order Lepidoptera; family Hesperiidae; genus Polygonus; species Polygonus leo. The sequence goes on along the minus strand of DWNR01001665.1, from coordinate 4,382 downwards.
AAGAGTTTTCTTCTTCACTACCATTTGATTTGTTTAAAATAATACATTTTCTTGTTTTACTAACTGTAATCATAAAATACTGATGACATTACTACAAAGGAACTAAAGATAACATTTTATGTATTTGTAAACATTCTATTTTACCATGATAATCTACTTGCCTAATATAATTTTTCCAGCATTTTTGTTCTGATCAACTGGCTGCACTACCAATTGTGTTTCAGAGAGACATTCTCCAAGAGGTATTTCCCTGTCAGTAAGAATACGATTTAAGTCCAATTCTGCAGCACAAGCCCAACAAGACATCTCTGTAACTCCATACAATGTGAATATCCTTGTTTTGTTGTTGGAATCTTTTAATTGCTTCAATCTTTTCAGTCCATTTAGGGGTTCTCCACCTAGTGCTAAGATCCTCAAGGTTGAATTAGCACTAAGAATTAAATTTTTTATGTTACTATTTGTGTGTTGGAAGAATTTAGATGGTGTTGTTTGCCAAAATGTTACACTATTTTCTCCATTTTCTGGGAACAAAATTTCAGCTTTTTCTGGAGCTATGAGTAAACATGCTCCGTTCATACAAGCTAATAGAATTTCAATCATTGAGGGGTCAAAAGTAAGTGGTGTTGAAAAATACATAATATCTTTGTCTGATACATCAAACATTTTAGTCAAGTCATCAATGTTTGGTTGGAGACACTGTATTGGCACCTGAATGTGCTTTGGTTCTCCTGTGCTGCCCGATGTCATAGCTATGTATGAATAGTCAGTAACATGGTTATTTCCATGGCCACAATGAGGTACCATGTTGTAAAAGTTAACCACTAGGTTAAAAACTGTTACAGACTTGTCTGGCATCTTATTAAGAAATTCTGATGATAAATTGTTTTCCTCTTCATTGATGGTTATAATCACATTAAATTTTATGGTCTTGACAATATCCTCTATATCTTGTGATGGATCCAAAAACATAAAAGTAGTTGAACATTTATGGGTTCTGAAAACAAATTATTCTAAGATGTAAAGACAATAAATTTATTTAGTTCAACTAGAGAGGTATCACTATCACCCTCATGATCCTCAGTAATGTTCCTTTTTTGTCTTTCCTCAGGACAACACGTCTGTGGGCTAACTATGATTCCATCATGTGGCCATGATATGACCAAGATGACTATGTGGTCACAGTGGCCATGTGGATAAGGCCTCTGTGACCACTTAGTATCTTGTGGAGTGTAGTATCATTTGCCATTTTTATAATATAAAATAAGTATAACTTAAATAAATGTATCATAATAAATTATTTATTACAGTTTTTTGATAATGTTGTAACCAACAGTCTTAAGATATTGTAAAACATAGAGTGAGTTCTATGGACTATGAACTAAATCCTGTTCAATGTGTGAGCTGAACTATGTTCAACTAACAACGTAATAGCTGAACATGGCTTGTGATTAAGATAACAATATAATTTGCATAAGACTTACGCCGCTAAAACACAAGGTATGATAACATTTCTTCCAGATAGTACTCCGATGGTACCCTTGTTGCATTTTAGCTGTTGTAGATTTTGAGATATGTACTCGCAGATGCCATACAATTCAGAGTATGTGTAATTTGTATAGGTTCCATTCTTGTACAGCCGAACTGCGATATTTGAAGGGTTACGTGCACACGACCGCACAAATACGTCGTAGTAACCTCGCTTAGCTTTCATTTCGAAAACTTTTGTACAATTGTGTCACAATTTTTGAATTTAATTATGAAATAACATTTCATCGTTTCTACGCTGTAGAATTTCCTGTCAACAATTTTACACCATTGCGCTGTAATTATAAAAATGCAATTATAGAGATGAAATGAAATTAGATGCAGTATTTGCAAAAAATGTAAAAAAAATGTTTTGTTTACACCTCACATTTATTACATTACAATAAAAATAATTGGCCATAGACAGCAATAGTTTGACTTTGACATGATTATCAAAATTCAAAACAGAAATTAGAGATGGATCCGATGATAATAATTATCGATGAACAAAATGTCAAATATCTATGTTACGAACATTGTAATAGGATTTTGAAATTTTTTATAATGAATATTTACAAAACAATCAGGCTATTCAACTTAAGAACCTGAAATGTCATGAAATAGTTGCAGATTATAATATTTTTTTGCACTTCAAGTGAATGGTTTCAAATGACATTAAAATTTAATTTGCATTTAATGCATTTGTATATTGCATAATGCATTTGTATAAAGATGTTAAATAAGGACTAACAAAAAGTGGGCTCGCGAGATTTATTGTTTTTTTTTGTTTTTCTTTTAATTTCATTTTTTGCTATAAGTATATCAGTCTGTTTTGTAAGAATGATAATTATAACACATCTAGACATATATTAAACATATATTAAATTTTCTATGTTAAAGCCCGAACCTTAAGGTATCATAGGTTTCCGTAAAGTGTACCACAAGAATATACTGGTTATGGAATAGTGATGACACTATCTTACGCTCGCTTCGCTCTCCCGACAAAATAAATATAAAATAAATAATAAATTTAGGCGACATTACGATTATGGCAAACCAACTAAGAGCCGGCAGCTGGGAAAGAAGACCTGGGCGTTAAGGAAAGGGGTGGGATCATACTACGGCTATTCGCGTCTGTATTCCATTCCCGCCTTCAGTGGGACTTGAGATGGCCTAAGCTAACTCTTTCCAACAGTGGGTTTGCGATTGATCTAAGGGCACCTTCTGTGTCGTTCGGACCTCGGCTTAGTCAAGCGGCGGAACTGGCGAAAATGACGAAAGATGGTTCATCGTTCGGGGATACCGAGCGACGTCCCTGTTTGCAATCCCCATTGCGTTGTGGATAGTGTGTTGTGTGAGTCTTGTCTTGTGTGACGGTTGGGAGGGGAAATCCTGTTGTGGTGTGTTCATGACTGTTATGGGGTCATCAGGGTAGTCTAAGACATGCTTAGGGCGTCGGAATCGAGACGGTACATCCCTGTCGGGAGTGTAGCCGGCTGCGTTGACAATAAACTGGTTAGGATGTGAGCCAGCTTCATCAAAGTAGCTCTTAGAGAGCTGCTTCATATATTGAGCAATGGTGGGCAGAACAAGGTCCCGGTGGAGGTTTACATTACGCAAGTACCAGGGGAATCCGTGGCAATGGACATAACCCGGTTTTGAAGCTTTTGATATTTGTATAAAACACCAAAATATGCGACAATATATAACAACGATGGAAATGCCTGGCCGGAACGATTCGATTTTTTATTTGATTTTAAAAATGAGACTTCGATTTTTGAAATATACATCACTATACCAGACTTGCTCGTTCTGAATATTAGGTTTTGGGAGTTTTGGGAGTTCGCATTATTGCCAAAGCTCCATAAATAATTATTTTAAATAATTATGTAAAAATAGAATTGATTTCAGTTAAAATGGGGAAAAAAGTTAATTGATTGAACAATAAATACCTATGTCTCTATATTTACCTTTTTTAACCGACTTTAAAAGAAGAGGAGGTTGTCAGTTTGATGCGTATATTTTTTAAATGTATGACTACGCGTAACTTTTTACAGAGTAGTGCGATTTTAAGAATTGTTTTTAATTGGAAAGAGTCCTCGAAATTGATCCCATATCAATTTGAAAAATATCCTACCCTAAAGGTAGGAAAACAGGGGATGATTGATTGTTCACATATGATTATAATGTATTACCACGCATAACTTTTACAGAAGAGAGAACATTTTAGGTTCGATTTTGATAATTATTTTTTATTGGATAGGATATATCTATCTCGAACTAAAAAGTGAAAAATAAATTATAATTTTGATGTCGGTGCCAAGAAGAAGGTATATGAAGTGAAGGCGGAGAAGGCACCGACATTTATCTTGAAGTCGGTGACATTTTTGGTCATTTTTTTCATAAATTGTAAAATAAAATAATTTATAGTGTTTGCATCATTGTGCGTGCGCGCTTTCCAAGGCCTAGTTTGCCAAAATTTTCCAAGATTTTGTACCAACTAACCATATTCTTATTATTTTACTATAAACTAACGATGTCTATGAGTGCGTTGCTTGAGCGCGTATCGTATAAGGTATTTACTTTTGTATATTATGTAAGTAAGCATTTTGCAGCATAATAATTAATTATTGTGCACCGAGGACGTTGAAAAAAAACTTTCTTTTTTTTCAACGTCCTTGTTGTGCACCATGTCTGTGGGTATACGTATGTACATGTGACTAGGACATAATTTACTCAAAAATAAAAGCAATTTTAAATGTCATTAGTCCTCACTCATACATCTATACCTACTAATATTATAAAAGTGAATGTAAATTTGTTTGTTACAGTTTCACGCCAAAACTACTGAACCAATT
>DWNR01001664.1:0-14539 GCA_018250455.1 Polygonus leo | reverse complement strand
GCATTCGCATTCGCGAATGTCGGCGGTAGATATTCGCATTCGCGAATGTTCAAAAACAGACATTCGTTACATCACTAATTCATACCATGTGTATGTCGTAAGTAGGGTAAACGTATGTAAAATTGATCATATAACCCAATAGTAGTGTCCATTACTACCAACACGCACAGACCGCGCCCTCAGCAAAGGCAATATACTCGTACAACCCTTAAGTCTCCGGTAAACGGTAATCGTTGTCGCGGATAGGGCGCGTCAAGTGACGAAGGAGTGTTCGGGTATAGTCATCACCTTTGTTTAACTTGAAAATAACCGTTTTAGTAACTGGAGGAATATTTTACGTAGATTTATTAATTTTTAAGTGATATGCCAGTTACTAATTTGATGGAAAATTACTGGCTGTATTAATAAATACAGGATTTAAATCATTACATTAACTTTTCTTGTATTCAGTAATACCATACATTTTAAATTAAACGTCTTTTATTTATTGAGGCGAGATTAAATCAATATACCTAAACTTGAAAATAACCGTCTTATTTTAACAGAGCGGGCGCAGGTTTTTTAACTTACTTAAGTGCGGATGGCAGTTGACCATTTTGTTTGTCACAGGTTTACATAACTTCATTAAATCAGATACCCACTCTTATTTTACGAAGCTGCTATAGGTCCTTCTAGTAAGTGGTAATTTACAATAATAAAATAAAGAGGTCATTTGTGCAAGATTAAGTGTTCATAGGAAACAGTTGAGTAATTACGGAGTTTAGCGTGGACGAACATGGTGACATCGGGGGACCAATTCCAATTGGCTACAGTACTACTTTTTGTAAATCGTATAAAGGTTGCAAACGAGCATGCAGTCCAGTCAGTAGTAAGTGGTCATTGCCGCTCATTGACATCAGTAATCATCCCCAAGCACAATTAAATCATACCAAAGTTTTATCACAGATGCGTTGCTACCCCTGAGGACTAAGATCACGGCAACCACGCCACTTCAAACCGAAACACAAGAATTGCTTCACGGAGGATTAAGAGGGTGGCGGTGACACCTACCTCCCCGCTCGAACTAAACGAGTTCCACCGAACCCAAACGAAAACCAAAGGGTTCTCGGGTTCTCAAACAAAGGTTTGCGATCCATTTTGTTTACTCTTCAAGTATTAGCTCATTAGAAGGACTACAAAAACGAACTTAATCTCTAATGGCATCCCTAGTAAACTAGGTGATAGTAGTTAGAAGGATGTATTAAGCGCCGACAACAAATTTATTATGCACACTAAGATCCGTTGTAATGTTAGGTCGGGTAAACACTGCTCCACACACCGCACTAAAAATAATATAGCAATACCGCCAAGGTCTCAAATCGTGTTGTAATTTGTAATTTAACATAATTTGTGCCATTTGGCACTCGATACACTCTGCCTACCCCGTTAGGGATTTGGCGTGAAGATGTGTGTGTGTGTTGTGCAATAAATAAATCATTTCAATTCTTACTCCAAAATCCTAGACACGAACAACATTATGTAGCTGCACAAACTCCATTTACGGGACAATTTTCTCCCCAGAATAATAGCCGTGTTTATCACTGCCGTACCCATACTCGCGAGTTGAGAAAACATGTTAAGCGCTACAAAAATCGGTTTTCGTTATGGAGGATACAATAAAGATTTCACACGTACAACCCGTCTTCTGATATTATGTTACAGCTAAACAAACACATTATTATAACTAGACTCGTTTGACTAACCGTAAACGTACTTAAACTTAAACGTACGTAAACCGTAAACCGTAAACTTGAAAATATTTTAAAACGAAGTCAACAAGGGTTGACTGGTAGAGAATGCCATTACGGCATTAAGTCCGCCCATTGTTTGCACAATAGAAAAGTAAATCTATACATATAATAAAGCTAAAGAGGGTCAAAAGTCTGTACATCGAAGATATTCGAAAAACAATTGGCTGGGGATACTTAGAATCGATAACAGAACACGTTTTAACAGTTTTTAGAATTTTTGTCTGTTTGTCTGTTTATTTGACCGCGCATCACGTGAAAATGGCTGAACGGATTTTGATGCAAACTTTACTAATCTGTCGAGAAGACCCCCGGCCATGTTTTAGGCCATAAAAATTCAACCCCAAAATGGTGGGGCAGCGGGCAGAGCCGCGGGCACAGCTAGTAAATAAATAAATTCCTTATCATGCAGTACACGCACGTAACAAAAGAAGTGTCTTTAGTCGACACTTCTTTTGTTTAATTTTATTGTTCCATGTACAATTTGTGCTTTTTTACATGTACCCATTACTCTTTACTTTAAAACATTATATAAAAATAAATATATTTTATAAGAATTTTTCAAATCGACTATGTTAACGTGATATTTTACAATATAAATTATGACTGTACAGCAAACATGTACCAAAAAGCGATGGGTACTTCGTTCCGACCGCAAATACATGGACCCCTTGTGCCGTTTTTTTTTAAATTAAACTTACTTTTATTTTTAATTTTATTTTCGAAATAAAACAGTACCCCGCAGTAGTTTTAAAATTGGATTGATATAGGCGAAAAATGTATAAGTAAAGATAACTTTCTCCCAAGTAGTGATAATTATCCAAAAACTAATAGCAATCGAAATACTAATAGCGGTTACTTACAATTTTATCCTCGAGATCTTACTATTATCCTTGAAACATATCCCGAAACAGACTATGTTTAAAATAAACAAACGAAAAAATTAACCTGCTTTTGAAAGTACATACCTACTTACAAAACTAGATATAATTATTGAACCTGTTTTCTTTGTTAGCCTTGTAAGAAGACTATTTGTGTCTTTGTGTAAGCCAAATAAAATAAAATACAAAGTTACTTCAAAATACTACGAAATATGGAATCCATGAAAAGATATTTGAATTTAACTTTTTTTTTATTGTACTAAGGTAGCGAGCATGCCGTCACTTGACCGTAAGTGGTCACTGCCGCCCATGCGCATCAGTAATCATTCCCAAATACGATTGAATCATACCTGAATTTGATCATATATGCGTTACTACCCCTGAGGACTAAGATGTTCGCTTCGTGTATAAATATAGTCGGCAACCACGCTCCTCCAAACCGAAACACAATAAATTGCTTCACGGAGGATTATGAGGGTGGCGTTGGTACCTCCTCGGTCGAACTACATGCATTCTACCCCCTGGTAAACTGTAAAATAATTCAAATTCCCAACACACCTTCCACTCAGGTGTTCACATAAATAAATCACACGGCGAGCACAGATAAAACATCGGATCGAACCTGTCACAATGCCTTTAAAGTTTCCCAACGCATGACACGATTTATCACCTGCGGCATGTCCACAGATTCACAGTTAAGCCAAAGCGATATTTGATAGTATAATGAATAGTGACTTTTATCAGTTAATACCTTTATCCATATTTTTAAGTTGCGTTCATTAACGAATAAAGTAAGAAGAGTAAATTAGAAAAGGAAATATTTTTGTACCAAGACTACAATTTATTATACAACATATCACAGACTGAAGTTAATAAATGAATATTGTAAGGAAACATATAACGGAGAGGAAAAGAAAAAATTCAAAACGTTGGTCTACAGTCACTTGATAATCTAATAACATTGAATGATAAGACACGAAATAAGAATAATGTTAAGATTACCTTTAATTAAAGATTCTGTTAAAATTGAAGAGATTCTATTAAAACCTGATGAACCAGAAGAAATCATAGAAGTTATAAATATTCAAAAATAGTGGTTAAAAATAGTGATAAGTGTTTAAAATTAACTAAATGTTTGTTGATTGATTGATCATCATAAAAAAGAAAGTCCAAAACAAACTGACGACAAATTCAAACTTTCAAACCTCATTCACGTCGAGGATAGAAAATACGTACAACACACACATACACACGATTCTATAAAGAAGATAAAAATTGAAAACCTGCTGGGAATCAATTGTTTGGCGGATTTTGCTGAAAATTCCGAACGCACGATACTCCAGAAAAGGGAACAAAGAATGCACTAGTTTCCAATTGGAAAATAAAACAAAATCGCACTACACGTTGTCTTTTATAAAAGTTGCAAGGTAACTGATTGTTAGTGAATGTGGACGAGAAAACTAACTTCATAAAAAATGCTTAATTTGGTTAGCTTCATAATAAACTATAAGAATAAAATAGAAAAATCGGAATGACAATCCAAATCCAATTGTGACCGAAGCACAGACGGACAAATAACGAAGTTTTAGTAATAGGATCCCAGTAGCACTTTTTGGTACAGAACGCTAAATTATTTAATGTCTAATTTACCGACTAGAATAGTTATAATACGAAAAGTACAAATGGAATAATGTAAAACATGTTATCAATTTATAACAAACATAGACTCTATTGTAGACACAAGGCCTTAAAACCACTTAACATGTTTAAAACACAGCACCGTTTTATAAAGTACACAAAATGAAAAAAAACCCTTAGGGATTAGATTGCTTGGCCGTCGTCACACAGAGTTTTGAAAGTACCCCAGCGTCGAGAGAATACGACAAAATGATCTAGTTTACAATTGAAACTAAAAAGGCACGACAAAATGGCACATGGAATTTTTCACATGCAAATGAAAAGTAAATAAAAACCAACTTTATTAAAATGTAAATGAAGTTGCACTGTTGCACTTACATTTTATTTCCACAAAAATGGGAACAAGAAAATCATGTTCCCATTTTCGAATTGTGTAGCTGTGTTTATAGACAATTTTTGTTTTAGCCCTAAAGGTGTTTTTTTATTAAATGAAGGTATAAAAGGAGCATGCAGTCCAGGGGTATGGTATGGTATGGTAAGTGCAGGCATAGCCGGCAACCACGCCTCTCCGAATCGAAACACAATAAATTGCTTCACGGAGAATTACGAGGGTAGCGGTGGTACCTCTCCAGTCAACTACGCGAGTCTACCACCTGCCCCTTACCTTACCTTCAAAGCAAACAATAACAAATACCCACCCGCAGTTTAATCTAAGTCAGCAATACATTCAACTGCAAAACGTACTAAACAATTCAGCACATACCATAACGTGTATGCGACGTCGCGTCCTCCATAGTGGATTTATGGCTGGCACATTGTAATCAAGCCGCAAGATTGTGATTCTAACTGTACAATATGATGTAGATACTAGCTTCTGCCCGCAGTTTCTACTCAATATAAAAGTATTATGATGAAATTTTCTACCCTTGAGACACGGTTTTTTTTTTCTAAATACTAGGTCTTTTCCCTACCCCTGACAGTTCATGTACAACATTTAATGACAATCGGTTGAGTACGTTCGTTTTTATAATATTAATTTAGGATTTAGGATTTTCTATACCTCGAAAAAAGTACTTTTTCTTGATAAAAACTACCCTATATCCTCCATAGTGGATTTATGGCTGGCGCATTGTAACCAAGCCGCAAGATTGTGATTCTAACTGTACAATATGATGTAGGTATAGTTTGTAGCCGCGTTCTCCTTATAAGTCTAATAAAGTCCTCTATTTTATGATGAAATTTTCTATCCTTGGAAAACGGTTTTTTTTCTAAATTCAAAGTATTTTCCCTACCCCTAACCCTTCATGTACAACATTTCATGACAATCAGTTGAGCACTTTCGTTTTCATAATATTAATTTAGGATGTTAGAATTTATTTTCCTCTGAAATAGTACTTTTCCTTGATAAAAGGTGTCCAATGTAATTTTTTGGATCCCTGATAACATGTCCAAAATGTTATGACAATCGTTTGAGTAGTTAATATGTACCTAATGAGTAAACAAACTCACATTCTCATTTGATATATCAGATAGTATAACTTCGCAGTGTAATGGAAAATATGGATGATAGCAGCAGGCATTGTTGCCCTGGGCCTAATGTATTACAATGTTTTGATATTAAACAGGATATTAATATTCCAGTGACATAATGTTAGCTTATATAATGAATCTGTATCAATACTTACCTACTCGTAGCTTCGAATACAAACCTTAGAGGTCTTATATATAATTTATTTAACATACATTCCTTAATAAAGCTTTAACCGACTTTAAAAAAAGAGTAAATTCTCAATCTAACTCGTTATTTAGTAACTTATTGATTGATTACTGGATTTTATTTATTACTTATTATTGAATTATCGTCTCATTTGAAGTAATTAATAATTGCATTAACTTAATAACGTTAAATGTCGCAACCTAATTATGTTGAACAAATCAGAACCGTGCAAATAATTACACTACATGGAAGTACACTAATTCTCATTACTTACAGGCATTAACCGAATGATTAAAATGACACGTAAAATTCAAAAATTCAAATTTAATACTTTGTCGCCATAAGCCAATTTTTGTGCAGCTCTGTAGCAATTCCGTTTCTCATTAGAGCTTCGTGCGATTTGCGTCGACTTTTTACGAAATTTGTGCTCGCTAATGATATTTTTTTGTAAATTACGCTTTTAACTGAAACGGCGCCAAAACATTATATCATCAGCCGATGTCTGCTAATTTACGATTTGTGAATTTTGGCAGAGAAAGCTAAGTGCTTACTTATCAACAAGACAAAATTTGGAAATTAATTTTTAAGGTTCTCTGCCCAACTAGTAACAAAATTTGGAAATTATTTTTTTTCTGCCCAAGTAACACAAACACTGCAATCGGAACCCCATTACTATAATTTCGCTGTCTGCCCGTCCGCTCGTCCATCTCACCAGAGCTTTATCTCTTGACTCGTACACACACTTGACGTTGAAGACTTTACACGTAAACAACTGAAAAAGTATTCATTTTCAAGTATTCATTCGGTGGCATGGAAACCTTCGTGACCCACTCACTCTTGGCCGATATTTACTAAAGAAAAAAATTATACGAGTTAAGAAAAAAGATTGAAGTACAATCGCACTCTATTCGTAACATGAAAACAACTGGTAAATTGTAGGATAGTGACAACGCTACCCATGGACAACTATAAGCCCTGATCCAACTTGACATTTTTCTCAACTTGCCACTCATAGACAACTAAAATTATTAATAAATAGGAAGTGTTTATAACAAATGTATCCACAATTAATTCGACAAATGTTACGCATCATTTCTCATAAATTGAAGGATAATATCACTCATGGGTAACCGTGACTAATAGTTAGTATTTACAACATAAAAGTATCCACAAATAATTGGCCTAATTTTTCGCATCAGCTGTGACGACATTGTCTTTGCGCATAACCCCTAAGGTTATTTTTTGTTTTTTAACAGTTTATCATAACCTATGGATAATAAAAAACGCATCTTTTCTGCGCAATCGCAAACGTTGCAAAAAACGCTCAAGAGTCGCTAGTAGGATTGCTAGTAAATTCTCCGTGTCCGATTCACACTTGGCCGATTTTATTAAAATTGCAGTAGTTTTTTGTAACAAGTTCAGATAAAAGATTTTTCAAATCAAATCATACATTTTTTTCCTACCACAGACAACTATTTTATTTTTAATAGGATTTATTTAAAACAAATGTATATATTTAACTAAATCAGATAAAGACTGTCTAAATAAGAAAATTCATCAAAATTTAAAAAAAAAATCGGAGATACCAATAACATACAAATATTTATACAAGAGGTACTTGTTTAAAGTATGGTAGGATTAATTGGACTAATGTTTCGCATCAATTATCACGACATTGTCTTTGCGCATTAACCGTTAAGGTTATTTTTTGTTTCGTAACAGTTTATCGTAGTCTATGGATACTAAAAAAACACTAGTTACCATGAAGAAACAACAAATTACCGTCGCTTTATTAGTAACTAATAAAGCGATGGTAATTTGTTGTTTGCTACATAAAGTTTTTATAACATTTTATTTTTAGATCGCAAACCTTTAAAGGTTGTCAAGTTATTAACATCGGCGCATGAATTCTTTGTATCTACATATTTTTTATATCGTGTAAAGGTACCAAACAAACATGTAGTCCACCTGATGGTAACTGATCACTGCCGCCCATGGACGTCAGTAATTATCCCCAAGTACGATCGTATCATACCTAAATTTATTCACAGCTGGTTGCTACCCCTGAAGACTAAGATGTTCGCCTCGTGTAAAGTATAGCCATCAGTAACGCCGGCAACCACGCCTCTCCAAACCGAAACACGTGAATTGCTTCACGAAGGATGAAAAGGAGAGCGGTGGTACCTCGCCGGCTGAACTACACGAGTTCTACCAGCTGGCAAAAATATCTTTTGTTTATAATATAGACAAACGAGTATGGAATCCACGTATCGATAAGTGATCATAACCGCTCTTAGACATCTCTTATTAACCTGGATTAGGATCCAAGTCTTACTTGAGATTAACAATAAGTGCTTTACCATTTCCGAGAACCGAGGTTATCAGTTTTTACGAAGGATTCAAAGGATTCGAGCGTAAACGATCGAAGTCAAACTAAGTCATTCTTATTGCAATCCTCTTAAATCCGCATTTCAAAATCATCCAATCGCATAAGTCCAATATCATACAATCCATCGGTTTTTTTTTTAAATCCAACGTTAAATTTGAACGAGAACAAACATCCAAAATTTGACTTAACAAACTGAAACCACTAAGAGCGATGAACGACGTGAATCAACTCTGTTTACACACTTGTTAATCACTGGCTGTCAACCAGCCGTCATTAGAGCGAATCATCCATCTAGTGCAGCGGTTTCCAAAGTGCGTACCGTGAGGCTTTCTCTGGAAACTAAACTTGGCCTAAGTTTTGATTAGTTTAGAAGGTGGTAGAACTCGTTTAGTTCGACCAGCGGGTTACCACTGCCACCGGTTTGGAGAGGCGTGGTTGCCGGCTTTACTTATATACGAAATAAACATCTTAGTCCTCAGGAATAGCAACGCATCTATGATCAAAACTTAGGTGTGATTTAATAGCATTTGGGGATGATTACTGATATCGATGGGCGGCAGTGACTACTTACCATCTGGTGGACTGCAGGCTCGTTTGCTACGTTTATACAACAAAAAAAATAAAAAAATGTGGATATGGTTCTAGCATCATTGTATTTCGAGTAACTAGGGAGCGCCGTGACAATACTAACCTGTAAGTGCGCCGCGATCTGAAAAAGTTTGGGAGCCCCTGAATCTAGTGGATTATAACGAATCGGAATCAGCCTACGTCATTATTTAGTAAATCTATCGAATTGAAGGTATATTGCAAAGTAAATTATTTGCTGATGTCTGAAAAGATTTGATTGAATAAGCAATGATAGCTTAGTAGTTACGTATCCCGACTTTTAACGCTGGCTTTTGGATTCGAAATGCTTAAGAGTAAGGTGCGATTTAAAATGTAAATATCACTTTGTTATACTTTATATTGCTAAAAATCACAAGTACTACTTACTCATTTGGCAAGCGCTGTGGATTATCTCAGGGGTAGCAACGCATCTGTGATCAAATTTAGGTATGATTTAATCGTACTTGGGGATGATTACTGATGTCCATCGGCGGCAGTGACCACTTAACATCAGGTGGAATTCATGCACGTTTGCTACCTTTATATATTATCAAAATCGACTCCTTCTCAGTGCTTATACATTATTAGCCTTTTTCATATGCTCGTAATCACTATCTATCACTCCCACGTCTAATTAGTGGGAAATATCTATTGAACGTAGACCTATCTAGGTTATCCATACTAAATTACCTATAATTAAAATTTGTACTGCTTTAAAAAAACTGCTGCTAACAAATATTTTTACATATTCACGAGAGCTAACAAATTCCAAGCTGGTTATATACTTTTCTGTACTATAAAATATATTTTTTTCCTTTCTTTTTTAAATAAAATGAATTTATACTGACACTCGCACGCGCTAAATTTGTCCTAATTCAGAAGCCTTTATATTTTTAAACTTTGTAATTTAAAAATTTATAACATTGCATTGTCCTTTAGGCATTCCGCACTAACAGGCTGCTAGGTTAGGGCCTACCTAAAGCGACAAGGCAGATGGGCGTCATAATGAAAAGCTGTTACTTCTAGAGAATCTAGAGAATGGTAACTTTCATGTGGTTACGTGGAAGATCGTTTGCATACTGGCTCATTAGGATTCTTGGTAATTTGAAAACAATGCAGATTTATGCTTCTCTACTGTAGGTTTATACTCGTTCGTACTAGAGAATTGTAATATAAAAATAATAAAGTATACTAATGAGAATTATATGAAACTAGCTGACCCAGCAAAAATTGTTCTGCCATAAAAAAATATAAAAAATGGGGGTTGAGAATAGAATATGTAGAGGGTGAAAATTGAATCATAAAATAATAAAAACAAAAATTTTTGTCCAAAAAATAAAAATAAATTAGGGGTGGACAGGACAACCCTTAACGTTTAGGGATATAAAAAACAGACGTTGACCGATTCTTAGACCTACCCGATATACACACAAAATGTCATAAGAACCGGTCGGGCCGTTTCGGAGGAGTTTGGCAACAAATACCGCGACACGAGAATTTTATAAAAAGGTGCAAATAGAGTTTTAAGTACAATATTATATCGTAAAAAAAACCAGTGACCAATTTGATGTTGCAAATATCCATAGGCGAAGGTAACCAACCACTTACCATCAGGTGGCCCGTCCGCCTTATCGCTAGGTTAGAATCCTACTTATATTATAAACGCGAAAGTTTGTAAGTATAAATGTTTGTTACTCTTTCACGTAAAAACAACTGAATGGATTTTAATGAAACTTTACAGAATAAAACATAGGTATACAATGTTTTCATATTTTTTTATGGCAGAACAACCTTGGCGGGGTCAGCTAGTTAAAGTATATTTTTGACTCCGGTACAGTTATGCTCATAGAGCCTCTGTGTAGTGTCCAAAGAGCTTACCAAGATCGACTCAAAGTAGTCTAAGTTAGTTACTTGGTAAGTTCGAGTAGGGTTTAAACGGCAACTTAATGATACGTGACTTAACGACATTATACTTGAATTAACGACGTCATAGTTCGTAGAATGCTTTGTAGATGACTTCATCAACGCTTAGCTTAGACAAGTATGTTCCTAAGTTATTTTGAACCTGGACAGTTTTGTGTATGTGTACAATAAATTCGTTACTACTCCTTATGTAGAAATTGCATTGAATGTTTGTAGGGTTTATTGTTTTATTCAAGAATTATATTTTTGCACATATTTTTTTTTAAGATTGCAACGACGGTATTTGAAATAAATAATATATAAATTATTTACATTCAAATAGAATTTTAAGTTATGTTTATTTATAATGATTTATCTTCTGTTTAATATTCAATACGATTTTTAAGCTGTGAATATATAGTGGATAAGATTCCACGAAGAAAATAAAAGCATATTGAATTAAACAATCGTTTAATTCTTTCAATCAGTATATAAATATTTGTTCTGTTTTCTGGGAAGAAAAGCTGCAAATAATTTTCAACAGGAGTTCATTTTGTTTCTTTCGTTTCGTTACGTTCCAATAAATATACCTAAATAAATACTGCATATGTATTACTAGCTGACCTCGCAAACGTTGTTCTGCCATATAAAATATCACTGACTTTCCCGTAGGAATGAGCTATTTTCCCGCAGTAAAAAGTATTCTAAATGTTGTCCAGGCTTAGTATCTATACACCAAAAAAATTCACATTCTACAAAAAATTCATTCGAATCCATCCAGTAGTTTCGGAGATTAGCCTGGAACAGACAAACAGACAGACAGAAAACATTGAAAGGTAATAATAATATTTTAACATCGCCCTCAATTAGTTTTTCGTAAATATATCCAATGTATAGAAACAGGAATTTTACTGTTTTATTGTATACTAGCTGGCTAATCTTTGTTTCTCTAAAGGGGTATTTCCTAGTTTATTAAAGAAATCAATTATTACTCCTATATATAAAAATGGCAACAAATGTGACATGAATAATTATAGACCAATTTCAATCTTACCCAATATCTCAAAAATATTAGAAAAACTCATAAATAACAGACTAACACAATATCTTACAAAATACAAAATTCTGTCGGATCAGCAGTATGGTTTCAGACGTGGAAAATCGACACAAAATGCTATCTTAGATTTAACTTCTCTTATAACTGACCATCTTGATCGAAAAAATAAGTGTATAACTGTATTTTTAGACCTCAAAAAGGCTTTTGACACTGTGTCTATTCCCATACTTGTCAACAAGCTAGATAAAATAGGTATCAGAGGAACCCAACTTAAGTTAATTAAAGATTACTTGAGTGAGCGGACTCAAAGAGTTAAAATCAGGAATTTCATCAGCAATGACCTTCAAATGACTTATGGGGCTCCACAAGGTAGTGTCCTCGGGCCTACCTTATTTCTCATTTACATCAACGATTTATGTAATTTAAAACTTGACAATGGTCATATTTACGCATATGCAGATGATACTGCCATAGTTTTTACAGGAAAATCGTGGGAAGAAGTATATAGGGCAGCGGAAACAGGTCTAAGTACAATAGCTCAATGGCTGAAACAAAACTTATTATCACTTAATTGTTCAAAAACAAATTATATATGCTTCTCTATTAACAAACGTACGCAACCAACCAACCTCAATCTTAAAATTCACACTTGTCAATCTCAGCACGGCTGCATATGTCCTACAATTGAAAAAGTTGACTGTACAAAGTATCTGGGTATAATGATTGATCAAAGACTTTCTTGGCACACTCATTTGGAACTAACAACTAGCAGAATACTAAAACTGATTTGGGTTTTCAAAAACCTCAGAGATGTAGCGAGTAAACACATATCGAATCAAGTGTATATTGCTCTAGCTCAATCCATTTTAACATACTGCATTCCAGTATGGGGTGGAGCCTCTAAAATGAAGTTTCTTGGGCTTGAACGAGCCCAGCGGTCATTGTTAAAAGTCATGTATAGTAAGCCCTATAGATTTCCCACACATGAATTATACCAAACTGCCCAATTGTTAAGTGTAAGAAAATTATATATACTACACATAGTGTTAGAAAAACATAAAAGCTTAGTATTTAATACAGATAAAAACATGAGAAGAAGATTTAAAGTAAATTCAACTGGTGTTAAAACTTATTTTGCTACTCGACAATATATGAAACAATCTGCTGTTGTATACAACAAAATAAATAAAATATTAAATATTAGTACCTTATATAAGCAAAATGTCTTCAAGAAAACAGTCACTGATTGGCTAACAAAGCTCGACTTTAACGAGACCGAAGGTCTGTTAAGTGTACGCAATTGATACATACATACACACACACACACACGCATGCACGCACACATACATACGCATGCACGCACACATACATACGCATGCACGCACACACACTTACACACACACACACATTCACATACACTCTCACTCAACACTACATTAATATATTGATTTTTTGTTGTTATTAAGCAAACTGTACTACCTTATTTAAGATACGGAAAAGCGGGGCATCCTGGCACAAGTATTTTTCTTACTTAAAAGGATGTCCCAACAACAGTTTATGTTTGTGTACAACTTGTTATACCAATAAACAATTTTGAATTTTTGAAAGTTCATATAAAAGGAATATGTAATCTGTATCGAATCGGACTCCTAGATCTTTAACTGTCGTAACTCGTTGGAGGCGTTCATTTTCGATTCTGTACATATGGTGACTAGGTTTGCGGGTTCGGCTAAAAGATAAAACTGAGCATTTAGCTACATTAAAATACAGTTTGTTGTCGTGGCTCCATTTAACTGCTCTGTCTATATCTTGTTGCAGCTTAACATGGTCAGAGATGTCGCTTATTTTGCGGATCAATTTTAGGTCGTCGGCAAATAAAAGGCACGTTGATTCATGAATCACTTTTGGCAAATCATTTATCATGAGAATAAATTGAAGGGGCCCCAAATTACTGCCCTGGCTGACGCCCGATCTTGTATAATAATCACTTGAGCAGCAACCGCCACAATCAACATACTGGCGCCTATCTTTCAAGTAACTAGCGAGAAACAATGTTACATGTAATAATATCACTTCTATGGATGGATTAAGGTTAAGTCTATACAGATAGACGGACAGAGGGACAGCAGAATTTCAATTAGGGATTCTCGTTGACTTCCTTTGAGGACGAAGCTCTACAAAGAATATTTCTTGTAAAAATTGCTACACACGTACGTCACACATTACGCCATAGTACGCCATAGTGTGGTTCCAGTATGCAACCCTATAAGGTACCTACTGACAAACAGCAAAGTAGTAAGTACCTGCATCTTCACATTTAATTACATCCTTATCATGTTCGGCATCTCCTCTATAATCTGTATATGTTATAATGTACCTACTATTATTTTATTCAGAAGTATCGGCCATGGTCATATATTTCTGTCACCGATGTCAACTTTTATCAGCAGACCCCGTATCAACTAATATACGACGTTGAAGACAGGTCACTACGCGGAACTAATCTTCTGGCAATTTAACCCAGAATGCTTTATGATCCGTGTCATGACCTCTACGGTCCCT
>DWNR01001663.1:0-14540 GCA_018250455.1 Polygonus leo | reverse complement strand
GAAACTTGAAATTTGGTACAGGGGTTCCTTTCATGATCTAAGTGAGCACTAAGAAAGGATTTTTCGAAATTCTAGCCTCAAGGAGTTTTCGACTTCTATGCTGACGAAGTCGCTGGCAAAAGCTAGTAAAATATAAAACAGGACAAAATAGGCTAGTAAAATATAAGTATATTGCGCTAAAACATGGGAATGTATACAAATTGGAAATAATAAAATGAAATGTAATAATTCAAAATGTAATTTAAGCATAACATTATTTGCTTCTTCAAAGAACACATAGCCTAATCGTTATTAGTTAGACAAGTGGCTCAAAAAGATCTCGCTTACACTAGATGAGCACCAACCAGGCGAAAGCGCGAAATGTGGATACTGAATTTCGTAGAAAAAGATGAATCTATTATTCCAAGATTTTATGAAAAGCTTCTTTCTTTATACAGATTTTTTGACTCGAAAGAACTTAATTATATTATATAGTCTAAGTAACGTTAGGAACTTCATATAAGTAACATAAGAGCTTCTTTCTAGGCAAGTATAAAAGAATTTTTGACCTAAAATAACCCTTTTAAGTCGTCTGGGTTATTTATTTCTTTGAATTTCAATATAACAAATAGACCTTTTTGTTTTCTAAGGAATAATAAAAATTCCTGATGTTATACACGGATTCCTGTATAAAAGTTTTCATTGAGTAAACCTTGAAAGTAATTACTATAGTATTCTATATGTTAATATTCGAAATCCTTGTTTTAGTAAATTTAAATCTGTTTGCTTGTTATGTAACGTGATTGCGTTATACCATGGCATATTTTTAAATATTAAACAATTAAAAAACTTATTTACTATAACTTTTTTATATTTGCCTTTTGCTGGCCATAATTATACACATTCTGTAAAAAATCATGTCTAATTCTGTATTATGATTCAACAGATTTAGACAAATGGACGAACTCCGGACACTTATTAACTGAGTACTATTGGTACCCGTTGCGCAAGGATCTCTAAAAAATACTTTTTAAGAACATTCATCCCCCATTTTTACACCTACAGATACCTACGAAACTTTTTTTCTCATTCATATTGATTCATATTGTTTTAACTTATACCCAAGCCTTTATACAAACCACCAATTTTTCCCTAAGCCAATTCGCACTATCCCTATACACACGTACACATCCTTTCAATAAAACTATACCCGTCAACACTTACTTTTATTTGCAGCGCATGAAATGAGCGTGAAGTCTCCCGCTGGCCACCCATAGCGCTGACTGGTTAACGCGTTTCATTTCTACTGATTTATTGGAACGCAACACCGAACCCGTCTCGTACACTGCAGATCAAAGTGAAGTATAAATACAATAATTAAACTGCGATTGCTGTTCAAAATTGTTATGCTGAATGATTTTTAATTTACATTTTTTAGGTTACGGAATAGGCTAATTTAGTAGAGCATATTGTTAATTCAGTAGTAATTTATATTAATTATTCGTTTATGAAACGTCTTATACCTACTCTTACTATATCGTGATTACTAGCGTTTATTAGGTACACCGTGTGAGATATTATTAATATGTAGGTATATATATTTAACATTAGAAATTAT
This sequence comes from Polygonus leo, assembly GCA_018250455.1. NCBI lineage: Eukaryota > Metazoa > Arthropoda > Insecta > Lepidoptera > Hesperiidae > Polygonus > Polygonus leo. Next base: position 12,943 of record DWNR01001663.1, on the reverse strand, counting down.
CGATTTATGCAAAGATTTTTTTTTCTAGGAAATGTGTGTCTATCAGCTCAAACTTGGCCAATCTGTGACCAAAATTCTTATCCTTTCGAGAAGCAGGCACCCAGTACAGGGAAGTATAAGAAGGCAATTTATACTTACAATAAAAAAAATTGAGTACCGTAAATAAAAGACATTTATCACCTACCAAGGGACATTAATTAAACAAATTCATGTTTAAATTAAAATAGGATGATATTGATATTACTTATATAAATATATTGTACAAGGTTTGAATATTCTTTATTATTATATCTTACAGCGATACTTTATTCGGCTCCAAGTGTACGCCTGATATTTACATCGGATAAATTCATTTAAGATCTAAGCTTTTGGTACGGGATTTCTCACGCGACCGGAGTGTTATGAACATCATGCGGCATATCTGTGCATGATTTAATCGTAATCACATAGAAAAGTGATTAAAATGCTGCCCGTAAATAGAAATGGAGAGTCATCAAAACTGTATTTGTATAATAAATTTGTTTATTTAATTTTAAGTTATGGTTTATTGAATATTAAGGAATATTTTGGAACTATGAAATTAGAGACTATGAGAATAGGTTAGAATAGATCGAAGGTTTAAAAATATATTTCATACTTTCTAATAACACTGAAAATATTTTATATTAAACGGTGTTATAATAGTAGTAGTTGTTTAATAGGAATTTGTGTTTCGTTCGAAAAAGTGTCGCGGTAACACTTATATGAAAGACCTCAAAAGTGGACTGACTTGTGGTCAACCGTAGGGCTTCAACACTATGTAAGTTTTTTATAGATGCTCATAAACGCGCTAAAAGCACGACCCCTTTCACCCGGGCCGCGGGTAGCATGCCTAAAAATCGCACGACCGTCGATTTTTGAGCAAACTCGAAATGAGCATGCTTATTATTAGCAATGTCTCGACACACATGCTACTAAGACGCAATTGCTCAAAAGTGGCATGCTTTCGTGCTTGTAATGAGCATGTGTAACTGTAGCTTAAGTCTAAAAAACTGAATTCTTACGAAGACATCGATTGCTAAGATATCAATAAAGAGAATATAACGATTTTATAATAGGAATTTGTTATAATTGGAAAGTAAAAGAAAAAAAGAAAAGTAAAAAGAACGTTGCGAGGTACTTACCGCTCCCCAGTCGAAGAAGTTTAACTTTAATTCGCAACTCCAGCACGAGCCGTTTACTATCGATTGTAGTCTAATTAAATCTTCTCAAAGTATTACTACCGGAGGAATAAAAACAAAGAGATCCAATCTTACACATTTTGTTAAACGATATGTTTTTATAATATAGAGGTATCATACGAGACAACAAGTCATTTCATGGTAATAGGAGATAAATCGCGTGTAGTTCAACCGGGAAGGTACGACCGCCTCACAATCATCTCCGAAGAAATTTTTGTATTTCGGTTTAGGAGAGCTGTGGCTGCACGTTATATCTACTTAAACAAAAGACGAGAATATTCGTCCTCAGGGGTAGCAACGCGTATACCTTAAGTAAAATTTCAATTTTATCTAAGTTTGATTAGAGATGCTGATGTAAGATGGTTTTGTCACCTCACCTTTATACCTACTTTAAACACTATTTTTTATAAAGATTTCAGTTACTAAGTCTTACCGAAGCATACATAACTATATCAAAACTAGATTAATGTTATAATTGGAAAGTAAAAAGAAAAGAATAAAAGTAAAAAGAATGTTGCGAGGTACTTACCGCTCCCCAGTCGAAGAAGTTTTACTTTTAGTTCGCAACTTCCAGCTCGAACCGTTTACTATCGATTGTAGTCTAATTAAATCTTCTCAAAGTATTACTACCGGCGGAATTAAAATAAAGAGATTAATTACCACACATATTATTATACGATATGACATAGGTAGCAAACGAGTCCGCATTTCATCAAATGGTATGGAATGGAAATTTGTTGCTACAACGCCACCTTTCCGTCATTGCACCATTCGTCGAAAATTGAAGTTCAGTCTACGTCAAATGGATACATGACGATCCTAAATAATCGGTTAGTGGGTTTCTTTTTACCACATACCTGGTAGATGTGGAATGAGCTTCCTCCGGGGGTATTCTTAGACCGCTTTGACATGTGGTTCTACAAAAGACATTTGAAAGGAGCTATCCTTCAAAGTCGGTGACGCTTTAGCGACCACGTCTTGTGTGACAGAGGGTTCTAGAAAAAAGATTTGAAAGCAGCTATCCTTCAAAGTCGGTGACGACCGGTGACGATCACTTGATGGTCGCTAATGCCTCGTACTTGACTACTTACCATCCAGTGGCTTGTCTGTCTTCTCAATAGGATTTGTAATGTCTAGAAGTAACAAACGCGCATACAGGGCATCTAAGTTAATCAATGTACACCATCCTTAAAGGGAAACAACAACGCACTCAATATTGAATGAATCATTGTCTTAACCCATTTCTGATATAATGCTGGGCACGAGGCTCTTTTAAAATACGTACTACCTCAACAGCATTCACACCCATTTCATATTTCCTGTGAAAAAGTATTAGCAATATTTCATGCAGCTCGTAATTGTTTGAAGGATATATATTTATGTATATGTTACTTCTACTCGAAACTTTTTTCTATTATATAGAAAGTAAGCGGTCACTGCTGCTCACATGGGTGCGATTGAATTTCTTCTCTAGATTGACTGCAGATGGGTGACGAAAGTACAGGGCGGACTGCGCGACACAACTAATGAGACAAGCATATGTAACGTACATCTGCTTCGTTGTCTGTAAACTATCATACGACAAACGACAAAATAAAACACGCAAAGTGCCTTAGAACTATTTAAATTATATTGAATGAAATGGGGTTAACGTTACCGTAACATTTTTACACAGAACGTTACAAAGTAACGGCCATTTTGCTGCTTTATTGACCAATATGGTTCTGAAGTAACTGGATATGGCCGCGTATACTCTTGTCGTTGACGTATTATGTATAAACGAATAAAGGTATGGCAGGTATAGTGTGATATCTTAGTGATAAAAGCTTTAGCCATATGCGTTGGGTTTTGGTTTGTAATATCTGTGGCAAACATCTGATCTCATCTTCTATACCCATACAAAATTATTGAAGGATGGTATAAACCATAGTATAAACAGATCAATAAAATGAAAATGAGATTTACACTTGTGTAAAATTGTATTTTAATACACATAGGCGCTTAATTTACTATAATCAGAAATGTAAAAGTACATAGAACGCAATAACAATATACTGTATTTTAATCAAGCAAATGTATTTTGAATTTGCAAAAATGAACCGACACAGTTTCTGCTATTTGCTACTGATAAGAGGCAAGAATATTAACCCCACATCTATTTTGTTTTATCTGTAAACTACCATAGGTATCTTGACTTATTATATATCGATAAAATACATCTTTCCTATCGTTACACAAATTGCTTATACGCTTGCTAAAGACAAATGGGCGACGAAAATACGAAGTAAAATGAAATGACACAGCTTCTGCTATTTGCTACTTATAAGATACAAGAATATTAACCCTACATCTCCTTATTTTGTTTTATCAGTAAACTACCATACGACGTAACACGCAAAGTGCCTACTAACTATTCAAATTATATTGAATGAAATGGGGTTAACGTTACCGTAACATTTTTACACAGAACGTTACAAAGTAACGGTCATTTTGCTGCTTTATTGACCAATATGGTTCTGAAGTAACTGGATATGGCCGCGTATACTCTTGTCGTTGACCTATTATGTTTACATAGATGGATCTACAGCGTGATATCTTAGTGATAAAGTAAATGGGATATTACTTGGGTGCGAATCCCGAATCCCGAATAAAATTTACACTCCCGTATAATTGTGTTTTAATACAAGTAGGCGCTTAATTTACTGTCATCGGAATTATTAAATTGCATAGAGAGTGCAGTAACAGTATTTCATATGTTAGTCAAGTGAAAGTATTTTAGATAAAATAGTAATATCGCCAGACAAGATACTATGTTATAAATAAACAACACTGTCAAATAAATACATTATTTCATACAAGTGTTATAATTTAACTTAAATGTTATTGCCTCAAATACGAAGACTTATTGCTATAAGTTTGCAGTTAAATAAATTACTTTCTTCTTCTGACTCTAACAATAAATAAGATAAGCATAAATTACCCATCTGAAACTTTAACAATACGAGCACAAATAAATTGGATGACTTTAATTTTAAAGGCGTTTTGCGTACCTACAGTTATATTATAAAAGGGACGAAAAGTTAATACGACGTAAAATATATTAAAAATGTAAAAAATGATCTCTTTCTTTGATATTTAACTTGATAATTAGTTAAAGTACAATGTATTAGAGAGAATACACTTACTTAAGAATAGAATTAAATTATTCATTTGAAGCGCCTACCGAAGGAAAACATTTTTATTACACGATTATACATATTTATAAATGTTCAATAAACTATGCTGAATAAATTTTCATATTTTAGATTGCTAATGGAGACCATCATATGAAATAAAAACATTTTTAATACGAAAGCATTTAAAAATGTTATGCGCCTATGATTATATGGGCGGCAAATCTTCAGATAGAGATTATTATTTTAATTTTTTTGCAAGTAATGTTTATTTTTTATATAACTTAACATAACGGCATTCAATAAAGAATTAAAACAGTAAACGATTGAAATAACACACTTTTTTTTTGTTTTCGTTATCCTAAGCGCCTATCCTTATATTGGCGGCAAAACTTCAGATAGAGAATGTTGTATTGGCCATTAAAATTTTAACATAAAAAATAAAAACAAATTGGGAACCTTCTGTTTTTATAGGGTTCCGTGTCTACCCAAAAAATAAAAAGAGACCCTATTATTTATTTAGACTCCGCTGTCTGTTTACCCGCCTGTCTGTCTTGTCACTGTATCCCATAAACCATGATAGCTAGACAGTTCTTACTTTCTTAGACGTTGTATTTCTGTTGCCGCTATAATAACAAATACTAAAAACAGAATAAAATAAATATTTAAGTGGGGCTCTCATACAACAAACGTGATCTTTTTGCCATTTATATAGATAATGGGACGGAACCATTCGTGCGCGAGTCCGACTCGCACTTGGCCGGTTGATTTCTTGTTAGGTATGTTCGTCCATTCTATTCCACATTATGTGCACCTTTGTTCAAATTGAGAGATTGGACTTGATATATTTTTGAGTGTCCCGGGCCCACTAGTATTTAAATAATAGAATATTCGATCAGTAAGTATAATAAACATATTTTATAAACTACCTTAGCTTATTATGATTGTTTCAATTAAATTTCTTCACAAAGTCCAAACGATAAATATTATTATTACCTGAGACAACAGTGCAGCGTCCTTTGTTCTGGGTGTATCTTGCGCCTGTTATAGTATTGGCGGCAAAGTTTGGCTTTAAGAAATTTGTTTTAATTTTTCAGTGAAGATTTTTTTATTGTCTTAAGATAGCAAACGAGCATGCAGTCCGCCTGATGGTAAGTGATCACTGCCTCCCATGGACATTAGTAATCATCCCCGAGTACGAATAAATCATACATGAGGTTGACTACAGATGCGTTGCTACCCTTGAGGTCTAAGATGTTCGCCTCGCGTTAAATTATAGCCGGCAACCACGCCTCTTCAAACCGAAACACAACAAATTGCTTCACGGAGGATTATGAGGGTGGTGGTGGTACCTCCCTGGTTGAACTACATGAGTTCTACCACCTGGCAAAGTTAGTCTTAAAGAGCGTGCATTAGTGATCTACTGACACATAATATAGACCATTAATATTGTACCTAAATATGCTTAATAACGTCATTTAAATATGTAGTAACATAGTTAATAAATTGCGGGTATAACTACAATGATGAGGCAGGTGCGAGTAGGTCATCAAGGGTTGCGTACCAAAAAATGGTAACCCATTGAAATATAGTTTTACGCGTAGTTCCAAAAACCGAAAGTAGCGTTAAATGTATTTGTACCCATTTTGTTAGTATTCATTGTTATAGCGGCTATACATTATGTGTATAGCTATTACGGTTTAAGAGAAACAGCATTGTGATAGATAGACGGATGGCGAAGTCTTAGTTCCTGTCATTGGTACCCTTTGGCTACGAAATAATAAATTAACTAATAAACTGGTAATTGTTATTGTTTCATCATATATTATATCACACTAAACTTCTCGCAAAACGCTAGACAATGACTAAACAATAACTATGCAGACACTAGCTAGCTTCGCCCCGCGGCGATCTGACGTCACTGCTTGTTTACCTCCTGCAGTTTCGCCCCGCACTCGTTTGTCATTTCTTACCCCTAAGGCCCAACCCCTTAGACCCCTTACGCCCTCATATAAATACAAACACTCGACTCGGAAACCGTGAAATTTAGAAATTCCTTTGTGTTGACGCGTCGACACCACTTTGCCTCTATGCCTTAGATCTACAAATTTTCAGATTTATTCTTTGAATAAATTTCGCGGTGGAGGCTTGTCAGCTTTGAAATTCAATTGGCTCCCAGTCGACACATTGCTGACGAGTTCGTTTCCCCTTCTTTCATTGAGATTTTTCCATTTTTTTGTCTTTGCCTTTGATTCCGATTTTCAACAATAGAAACGGTGCAACTCGTTGCTCGTGATATAAAATTGGTGCAATTCAAAGTTATATTTCGATATTATATTTGAGGGTTGTGGTTTACTGAAAATATAGACAGTATATATTTATATTTTGTGAATGAAGGTAGCAAACGAGCATGCAGTCCACCTGATGGTAAGTGGTAACTGCCGCCCATGGACATCAGTAATCATGCCCCAGGAACAATTGAATCATACCTGAATTTTCTCACAGATGCTTTGCCACCTCTGAGGACTAAGATGTTCGCCTCGTTTGTAAGTGTAGCCACCCTCTCCAAACCGAAACACAATAAATTGCTTCACGGAGGATTATGAGAGTGGCGGTGGTACCTGCCCGGTCGAACTACAAGAGTTCTACCACCTGAAAATCGCTGACCACTTAGGTTATAGATTATATATAACTAAAATAGGCTAAAAAACTACGATGTTCATTCAAGTATGGGATGGGACTCCACACATCGTTGAGATTTTTCTTAGAAATTACATTATCAGATTCAATTTCGAATACTAAAACATAATTCTACGATTGAAATAATTCTCATTTCCGTTCAATTATAAGTAACTAATATAATTATATCATTTAGCAAAAATAATTTAATCACAACAATTTAATAGCAATAATCTATACCCGGAAGGATGATAAAACCGCATTATTAATACCAATATTAATTACATCCAAAATTAATACGGCATAATGTAAGCACCTATTTGCTTTATACTGCGGAATGCACCATATAATCTGTAGGCACGAGTTGGATGAAAAAAGTGTATGAATTTGGTTCAGTGGTCAGTTTAATTGGTTATAAAGACGTTTTATAGCAATCAAAGAACAAATATGTCACGACTTAAGTTATCAAGCATTCCGATGTTCAGAATTATTTATAGCGGTTACCTAGTATGTTTAAAATTGGTTACCACCAAAAATTCGCGCCTACATCCTGTCCGATGGATATTTCTCGATTTATTAAACAACTTTAGTAAACTTAGGACCCTCCTTATATGAATCTTGAATGCCTAAGTGGAAATATAATACGCTTAAGAAATGGTTGATATGAAACCAGACAGATTTATTTATTTGAACTACATTCCATTTGTAAACCAATATATCTTAATCTATTTTGGTTTAGGTCATTAAAATACAAATAGGTTACCTTATTAAAGTTTTACACAAAATTGTTTTAAAGTAGGAACGAAATAAAATTACTAGATTGAGTTTTAAGGAATCTTTAGTACGAGAAGATTTAAAAGTGTCTAGGAATGGTTTTTCGGGAATTTCGTAGATTATACTTGATATTAGTGACGTACCGACTTTTTGTCACATCTTTTATTATATTTTTCAACCCCCACAGCAAAAAGAGGGTTGATATAAGTTTGGCGTGTGTATAAGTCTGTGGCGTTGTACGTCTCAAAGGTGTATACAGATAGACAGGTTTAAATGAGATTTTTTTTGTAGATAATAAGTACCTAATATTTGACATTCATAAAAAAAATATCGTTGCTAAATTTTATCGCCCTGCTTGAACTTTTCTAGCAACCACTTGCTGACAACCATCATTATCACAAGCTATTATTGCACACGGCTGGGCATGGTCTCCTCTCACTGAGAAGTTTTTACACCGCGGTACTGGCCAAGTGCGAATTGGTAACTCCACACAACCTTAAGACTTCTGTTGTGCATAGCATTGATATAAATAAGTACTGGTGATATAAAGTTGGTTAAAGAAATGACGACTTACATTTGTATTTCAGGCGTGAATAATGGAGCATTATATCGAGACTAGCTTTACATAAATATCGCACAAAACCCGTGACCCATCGAAGGCGGAAAAGGAGGGACATAATTCAATCAGAGAAGGCAATTCGGTCTTTTGTATGTAAAGACCGCATCCGGATAGAGGGCGCGCTACGCCACAACTCTTTATACCGATCCACCTCTTTATGTGCGCTATTGTGCCTAGCCCGAGAGGCAAATTTGGAGGTATTACTGCGTGCACTTAAGTAATGTGCGTACTGGTTTTTGCTTATTCTATTTTATTTTGCTTTTTACGATACCTATTTAGTGCTTTGTATATAAACACTACATCTAGATAGAGGACGCGCTACACAATAGTTATACCGATCAACCTCTTCATGTGCCTTAATGTGCCTAGAGCCCGAGAAGCGTATTTAGAGGTATTACTGCGTGCACTTAAGTAATGTGTGTACTGGTTATTGCAGAAAAACAAAATAGAATAACTATTTTGTTTTTCTTATTTTTCAGTTATATAGTATTTTGTATATTTCTACCAACCCATTTCTTGATGTCTAGAGCTCAAAAGGTGAGATGGAGGTATTGCCAAGCACGCGTAAGTAACTAATGTCTATACAGATTTTTGCTTAATCCACGGTGCTTTCAGTTATTTTTGTATGGTTGTTCGGAATTTTGGTGGCTGCTCGCTACACATAGGTACACAAGGAGAACATCTTCGTCGTCAGGGATTGCGATATATCTATGGTTAACCTCAGATTGGAGTCCAATCATACTTGCGATTTGTCATATGGGCGACACAGACCACTTCCCATCTGGCCTGCTAACTCATTTGCTACCCTCATACGATACAAAAAGGCAACTCGCCCAAGCGTTTCCGATATAAAACCGAACGTCATGTGTTAGATCGTTATCAGTTTATTGTATTAAAATTTACCTTTAGTCCCTTTTAAATTGGTCAATTTTAGCATTGTATTTCATGTAAGTATTCTTTACCCACTCATTCATTTCATAAAGTTATAAAAATTTCTTCAATGACACAGAATATAAATAACACAGATAACTTCAGATTAAAATTACAAAAATCAAGCCGTATTCTGAACATTAAAAGTATTCAACACAACTCAAATATTTTATTCGAGCTATCTTGAGCAAAAATGCCTACTAAATATTAATAAAGGAATATCACTAAATTGAAAAGAAGTGAAGAAAGTCGTATTTAAGCTTGTCATTTGTTTAATTTTAAACCTAGAAGCTGTGTATACTAGATTCTGTTATTGGTTAGCTGTTAACCTCGTAGTATTGAAACATATTTTAATTTAAATTTTTAAACGTTATCATCATTAAGTTTAAGAATGTATTGCATACCTAATACTATAGTCTGTTTTCTATGAAATTGAAACAGCGAATAAACAAGAGTTTCACCTGCTGTCAAATGGGCATGCAGTCCACCTGTCGGTAAGTGGTCATTGCCGCCCATCTATAATCAACAAGTATTAAATGGTATGCCAGGTGGTAAAACTTGTTTAATTGGTGGGTACCACCGCCACCCTCATCATTAGTCGTGTAGCAATTCTTGTGTTTCGGTTTGGAGAGGCGTGGTTGCCGGCTATACTTATGCACGAGGCGAACATCTTAATCATCAGGGTAACAACGCATCTGAGATCAAATTTAGTTGTGATTTAATTGCGCTTGGGGATTACTGATATCCATGGGCGACCACTTACCATCAGATGGACTACATGCTCGCATATAAAGTCCCATTTATGTTCGTCTCCAGATCGGTTTCCATCTACGATGACTGAGATGATCAGCTTTTGCATTGGTACGACCGGCAACCACGCAATTCTCAGTACATGTGTAATCAAGTACAATTTATAATAAGTACCTGAGGATTATTAATAGATTATGTGTTTAAAAATAGCCGGCAACCATATCACTCTAAAACCGAAACACATAGAACGATTACAAAGGAGGACCTTTCCAACATCGCACCACGCGCCGAAGGATGAAGTACCATTCACATCGATTGGATTCGTGGCGATCCTTAATAGTTTGGTTTGCGCGTTCCTTTTTACCAGGTCCGTGCAAGATGTGGAATGAGCTTCTTCTCAAGGTATTCCCAGAGCGCTTTGACATGGGATTCTTCAAAAAAGATGCGAAAAGGGCTCTCCTTTCGAAGCCGGTGATGCATTGGCGACTCCTCTGGTGTTGCAAATGTCTGTGAGCGACGGCAAACACAATCAGGTAAGTGTTTACCGACAGCCCATCTGTCTTATTGCTAGGTTAAAATATAATAAAAGAAATGAGTACATATGTGGATGATGGTGTTATTTCTTCGGGTGATGCTGGTTGATTGGTGCTGTCTCTTCGGTTGTAAAATAAAACAAATTAAAGTATATGATTATTTACAATAAAACAATAAAACAAAATAAAGCATATGATAGGGTTCTTAAATGCTTATAAAATCAGTAAATGAGTATGACAAGGCTTCGACGTTTACTTGTTAACGGACGTCAAATAACACGATAGCATCAGAATTATGTTACTGCATCGTTAGGACGAAGATGCTGTAGCGTAAAGGGCGAATGTCTAATAAACAGATGTTATAGAAGATTTATAGCACGAATTGTAATTTAATTTTTTTATTAGAATTTCTTATAGTTACTTGAATAGTTCGCTTACTTACTTATCCGAAGTATGCCAATAGGACTCTATGATATTGTTGTCCGTCCTTTTTTCTGGCATAATTTGTTAAACACTTTACAGAGTATGGACAACTATAAGCGCTATAACAACAAAGACACATGATAAAACTGTGGTTTATCAAACAATTTTTTTGTATTTAAAATATCCTGTGGTACGCAACATCATTGTAGTAAAGCAACTACATACCAATTTCCACTTGAGTACAGCGCCATCTGTTGAAGACACTACAAAAATATTAAACCGAGTAATGGTAATTACTGCAAGACGGTACCATTTGTATAACGTGACAATTCGCGAGGAGCAGTGATTATAGTGCCAGTCAAATGGATAGACAGATTAAACAGTAATGAATTTGTCTTTCTGGTCGCAGTTTGTGTTTTTGAATAGACGAATTCTACCACCTGTAAAATCTAAAATAAAAAAAGTAAAGTTTATAATTATTTACAGGGTTCATTTAAGAACCCTGTAAATAATTATTAAATCTATAAATGAGTATGACAAGGCTTCGACGTTTACTTGTTAACGGACGTCAAAAGGAACACGATAGCATCAGAATTATGTTACTGCATCGTTAGGACGAAGATGATGTAGCTTAAAGGGCGAATGTCTAATAAACAGATGTTATAGAAGATTTATAGCACGAATTGTAATTTAATTTCTTCATTAGAATTTCTTAAAGTTACTTGAATAGTTCGCTTACTTACTTTTCAAGGTTTCGTACCCGAAGTATGCCAATGTCTCTATGATTTCTTTGTATGTCCGTTTTTCTGTCATAAGGCTGTATTTCATGAACTGTAACGTGTAATAGGTAGACATTTTACAGAGTATGGACTACTATAAACGTTATAACAACAAAGACTTATCATTGGTCTTTGTTTTTATAAATGTTTATTAAACTATTTTTATGTTAAAAATATCCTGTGATACGCAATTTAAATTTAAATTTAACGTGTCTTTTATCCGCTTATAACTCTTCACATTAAATTTCGATATAACAAATTATTTTAATTGTTTAGAACTTTCCTGTGAATAATCAAGCGTGGCTGTCAAGAATCTATCTCCTCATAATATACATATATTACTAGCTATACTGTACTATAATTTACATTACAGTTGTCATCCAACTATCTGTTAATTCTCCACGTCTCCCGTCTGGAGATGTCACAAGGTCTGAGAAATAAAGTTTACTACCCAATTATTTAGTTGATTCCGAGTTTGGAAACTTGTCTTACATTCGGACTGGTGATGATTCACTATTATCTCGGTCCAAAAGACGGTTTCTCATCAAATTGTGTAATTAGTTAGAAAACAAACAGCGTTCAAGTACTTGAGAGGGACGTCTTGTTAAGTAACTAATTCGTCAGTTCCTTCGTTTTCTTTTTAATTAATTTTGACAAATTACCCTACCTCCTCAGTTTCTTTTTCACTTTCGTTTAATTAAATACTGAAGTGACACTCACCTAATGGCGTTGCTCAAGTGTTCTTGTAAGTGCCTTGTTTAGCGTTTTTGTTAATTACGTTTTGTTGGTACAGTCTGACCGGGGAGGAATCACCCCTGTCCTTGTCCTCCTATATACAATAGATAAATTTAAAGAATACAATTATGTATTTGATGAAAGTCGCAAAATTAAAAAGAATCGATTGTTGAATGAAACGCTTAAATCTGTCCACGCCTTTTGTCTACAGAGTGCCATAACATAATATAACCCGGACTGCTTGCAACGCATATGACAGATATGATTTTAATCCAGATTTTTTTTTACACTATGATGGTAGCAAACTAATCCACAATCCACCTAATGG
>DWNR01001662.1:0-14544 GCA_018250455.1 Polygonus leo | reverse complement strand
CTCTGGTACTGCAAATGTCTATAGACCTCGGTTACTACTTATTATCAGATAGCCCGTCTGCTTTGTCACTAGGTCTAGTTATAAACAAAGAATAAGAACGAATACCTTCACACAACCCAACCTTAACTGAAATATTTATGTTATTACATGAATTTCTTAATAAAATCTTATTAATGTTAATTATCTAATATATTAATAATAATAATCTCACTATGCACTATGTTTGCGTATTCCGTACACATCATTCTAATCTATCTAACACATTTTTATTTCAGTTATAAAAACAACATAATTCGACTGCGCACTCTGATACATGACCAGCCCCAAACGCCGCTAGAACGCGCCATCTGGTGGACGGAGCATGTACTGCGGCACGGCGGGGCGAAGCATCTGCGTGCACCCGCAGCGAACATGTCCTGGGCCGAGTACTACGAACTAAAATTAGTTTTGATACTTCTTGCTTCCTTGATCACGATCATTAGTGTCATTTGTGTAGCTTCGTGTTATAGTTTACGAGTTCTCTCGAAGATTATTTCAGAAAACATAAAAATAAAGGTTTCTTAACTATTGTAAATAGGTGTAAGGTGCTCAGTATTAGGTGATGTTATATGTTGTATTAAGTTATATTAAATTATTATTTTTTAAGATATACTGACTTTTTATTACCAAACTTAATGATCAACATGATCAGTCTATAATCAAATCAAGCAAACCTAACTTTATAGGCTGTGAGCGGCCCATTACATGTTTGTACAAGACTATCTACTAGCCAAGATAAATTCAGATATAAAGTGAGGTAAGCTGAGTTGGCCTCAAAACATACATCTTGAAGAATGAAGCGACGAAGAAGAGGAAGATCACATTGGCTGAAGGACTTTTTATCTACCATAACAATTTTTGCAATCAAATAACAGAAAAGTGTGATGCGATTTACTGATAATAAATAGCTACTTCGACTCTATCGTTCAGTTAGTCTCATTAGAAGCTAGTCACAAATTCATAAGTACAGTAGGCTTTAAGGAATATGATAGAGGGTCATTTAAGATTACTCTCGAGAAAAAGACATTCTTAGGAAAAGTAAATCCCCATAGAAATCCTACGTTACTCTCTTTTTAACCAACTTTAAAAAGGAGGAAGTTCTCAATTCGTCTTCATCATGAACAAGTTCCTTGTTTAAGTAGTTTTGAATATTTTCTTTATTATGGGCTTAGTAAAATATCGGAAGGGTTGAATTTTAATTCAAATTTATTTGATCTTAGACTTCTGAAGATCTCCTTCATATCTAATTGGAAATGTGTTCAGTGTATATTCAGTGTGTATCTTTACAAAATCAATCGTTGTTTTGTATAATATAATGTTGATAGCATCCCATTTTTAATGATGTAACCTTGAAATTTGGAGCCTTGCTAAGGAACTCGGTAAGGTTAAGTTAGTTTGTATTAGAATGGCTAAAACTAAGCAAGTCGGCATGGTTGCGATAAGAATAAAAGACTGCTGATCTACCACAACTAAAAATAGTGAACTACCCAAAACTATACAAAAACTACTTCAAAAGGAAATAAACATAAATAAATTGATTTACATATTAAAAGGCAGTGTCCAGTGAACCGAGAGAGGTGGTCTATAAAGTGGATCGTAAGGGAAGAAAGGCCTGCAGCTTTGTTATGAAGTCTATTCTTTGTAAGTATGGTATATTGGTCAAATACGAGCCAGATACCTGCTCCAAGGATTGTACAGTATCATTGTTTAAGATGCGGTCCAGGTTTCTTATTTGAATGCGTTCAGAAGAGAAATATCTACTATTTTGCGTGCGATTAGATTAATAACATCCATGCAACCAAAACAGACCAATACAGGCAATTTGCCTGGTGGTAGAGCTCATGTAGACCTAGGAGGGACCACCGCCACCCTCACAATTCTCGGTAAAGCAATTTAGTGTGTGTCAACTTCAAATACGATTTATTCGTACCCGGGGATGATCACTACTGGCCATGGGCGGCAGTGGCCACTTACCATCAGGTGGACTGCATGCTCGTTTGCTACCATAAGACAATACAAAAAAAAACAACATTCCTCCCACATAGAACGTAAACACTATAGTCGATAATGTGATAGATAAATACACGACAGTAATTTGAAAGATTCCATAATGTCATTCGAATTTTCTGAACCCTACAAGTATAGTTCGCTACATTTTCTTCAGTGATTAAAATGAATATTACAACAAAACAATAAAACGTTCATCTAAAAATACTTTTAAAATATATATTGCAATATAAATTATAATTATAGTCGTTTACGTCTGTTTAACTTTTACATCCTTTAGGTTTATCAATTGCAAAAACAAAAATCTTAATGAGAAAATTAGATAGAAAATTAAAACTATGATAAAAACAAGTGCCGTCAATACAAACAGAACAAGATTTAGTTCGTAGTATTCTGCCCAGGACATGTTCGCTGCGGGTGAACGCAGATGCTTCGCCCCGCCGTGCCGCAGTACGTATTCCGTCCACCAGATGGCGCGCTCTACCGATGATTCAGGTTGGTCATGCATTAGCGTACGTAATCGAGTAATGTTATTTCGATAACTGAAATAAAAATCATGCTTTAAAAATATCATATGCCTTACAATTGTAAACTTTGCTATACAAATGATAAATTAATAATTGCAATGCACTCGTGTAGATTGACCGTAGAGAAACCACCTCCACGCTCATAAGTATTTTTTGCTTTTCGGTTTGGAGTGGCGTAGTTGCCGGCTATACTTACATACGAGACGTGTATCGTAGTCTTCAGAGGGACAAAACCTTTGGTGAAACTCCGGTAAGATTCAATCGTATTTACGCATTACTAATGTGCATTGATTAATAATATTCGACAGTAACCAGTTACCATCAGGTTGAATGTATGCTCATTTACGACGGGTGTACGATAAAAATTATTGACCAAATGTAATCAATAATTGACCAAATGTGAGTCGGACGCGTACACGAATATTTTAGTAATGCTATTGCTAAAAATATATTTTTCGAGATACTTTTTTAAATTATTTATTATTCCTATATAAATACCGGTTTCTTAAATGGAACCAGTCGTTTATTTTTAAGTCTCTTTTGTTTTTAGTATTTGTTTTATGCATTGCTATTTGCTATGGTATTTGCTATGGTAATTCATACCTTGTGGCATTTCTAACTCATTACTGTCAAAAGATAAGCTGAAAGTATGCCAAAAATGATTGTTAGGGGACAACCTTATATTTTTAACTTATTTTATATTTTAATAAATAATTAATACATTTGTAGTGGCAATAGTTTGACAAATATTTGAAAATATTTCATATTTACCACGGACAATATTCGGTCACGGTCGGACAGCGAATTTTGAGCAATAAGAACGCTTTGGGCTCCTTTTACGGTTAGTAAAACATAATAACAGATTTAATTGCTTATTAGACTTAATAAAATTAGGTTCAAGTATCTATTTATTATAATAAAATAGTATACAATAGACATCCGTTTGATCGCTGACCTACGGATATACCTAATATTACGGGGCGAAGATATTATATATCGCTTTGAAACACAAACCTATGATTGTTAATGACCGAGAAAATAGCTTCCTTAAAATCGTTTTCGGTGAGAGTATCCACTTCAAGTTGTTTTCCAATACCGAAATATTCGTATTTCTGTCCATTGTGCCATTGATCTCCCAGTACAGGTAATCCGATGAGTGGAACACCAGCAAATATTGCCTCATCAGTAGATTGTAAACCACCTTGTGTTATAAATAGTTTGACATTTTCATGATCTGTAAACGAATATTAGTTTCAATCTATTTAACACTATTTCATCTTAGTGAATTAAAATATCAATGATTATCAGGTGGTAGAACTCATTTACCCGCTGCACTTGATCACTAAAGAAATATATTAGTACTTCAGCAATGCGTCTAAGCTAAATCTCCGGTACGATTCAATCATACTTAGGCTTGATTACTAAGATCTAGGTAAGTCTATGATACGCAGAAGCTTAATAATTGTTTTTATTATTTTACTTATAAATTTGAATCCATTAACCATTTAGGTCGTACTAGCTGTGCCCGGAGCTCCACCCGCTACCCCTCTTTTTAGGGGTTGAATTTTTATGGCCTAAAACCTGGACGGGGGTCTTCTCTTCAGATTAGTCAAGTTTGCATCAAAATCCGTTAATTAAGCCATTTTAACGTGACGCGCGGTCAAATAAATAGACAAACAGATAAACAGACAAACAGATAAACAAACAAACAGACGAAAATTATAAAAACTGTTAAAACGTGTTCTGTTATCGATTCTAAGTATCCCCAGCCAACTTTTTTCGAATATGTTCCATATACAGACTTTCGACCCACTTTAGCTTTATTATATGTATAGATATAATAGGTCGTGTAAAAATAAATGTCACTAAAATATATATAACAATGGTTTTTACTTACGAAGTAAATCCGACTGCGGTACCCATTCGACTATTTTGATATTAGATGATTTTCCAGCTAAATCCTTATCCCATTTCCATATCACATCATAAGGCAGTTCAGAAAATACTCTCATCATAGTTTTTATAACTCGTTCAGGTAATATCGAGGAATGCACATTGGTCCCAAAACTCACGTATATTACCCCAGACTTGGAAGAATCCAAGAATGATTTAAGATCCTACATATTAAATCTTTGGTTAGATTATTCTTATAGTTGTTATAAACTTGCTAGGCGGTAAAATTTTTACAGTTCAACCGAAGAGGTATCCTCTTTCATACAATTGTTGTGTATTGGTTTTGAAGAGGCGTGATTTTCATTTATTCTATACATACAGTTACAGACAGCGACAATTTTTCTTTTTAGGGTTTGTTATATCAGATAATGATTGTTGAATTATTGAATTTTGAATAAAGATTGGGATCATTAAAAACCACTTTAATTTTACTGAAATAGCAATGTACTTTATCTTATTCTAACGAAACATAAGTAAATTACTATGATGTTCAAAATTTCTGCAATACGTACCTTTGGTAACTCCTTAGCAGTTTTTAAATGCAGGCCACCCACGTAAATTATGTTTGTTGGAAATGGTTGATTATTATTCCATAGTGGATGAACATTTACGAATACCATATCAATATTCTCGTAAAGCTTATTTAAAGTTGGTATCTCAGGACCAAGTATATTTCTCAGCATTTGATCTTGCTGCCACTCTAGTTCCGAATATAAATAGATAAATCTTAACTGTTGATACATCTCACGACATTTTTCCCATAGCGACAGGTTGTATAGTTTCTTACGCATATTTATAGGGTAAAGTAAAGGATGATTCGGCGCTCCAACAATTATATTTGTATCCACCATAGGTCCATATGAGCTAACTTGTATAACTGGTGCCTTAAAAATATGTGAAAATATTAGCGCTGGTCTTACACAAAGTTCCACTAGTATCAGATCAAAATGCATTGTCTTATTCACGATGATTTCCTGAATCTCCTTACTCTGTAACTGCTTTTCGAATACTGCAGATATGTCATAAAAAAGCTTATTTTGATCATCCATACCACGTGACTGGCCTACAGCCAGTTTCACCATTTCCTTACCCCATGCGTTGTAAGACATATCATGAACATCTATTTCTAGTAGATTTTCAGGTGATTTTCCTTTCGAAAAGGCTGGATCTGGTGTGATAACGGTGACATGATGGCCACGCCTTGCTAGCTCTTGCGTCAAAGGACGAAATACAAGTTGGTGACTGATCGAGGGACTTGGGAAAACTGCTAATATTCTTGAGGCATTTATTGGTGATATAACACCGAGTACAATATGTAATAGAACTATTATCATTTTAAATTAATTTTATATAATTTCTGCAAAGAAATATCTGCTTTACAGTTAGTCAGTCGCCTACAGTACTAAAATGTTTCGGTTACTTTACTTTATATACTTTATTCATATTCATTAATTCTCCATGGCAAATTACAGATACCAGTAGTGACAGTGCAGATACAAGTAGTGTAGTAATTACTATAATACTTATCGAAAACAAATTGATAAGAGACAATTAAAAATGTATATATAAGCATTTTAAGTGTTTGATTATTCAAAAATAATTTTTAATAGATGATTTTTCTTCGTAACATATTTTTTTATAATCCTATACATATACATATAAAATTAAACGAACCTTTCAATATCGAAATCTATCTTTATTTATTTATCTCTCTATCTATCTATCTATTTTTATTTCTACAATACTGTAAAATAAATGTTTAGTATATTTAAAGACAACAATATATTTATCAAGGCTTTGGTAGAAAGTAATACAGGCCATATATTTATCTCAGAAATCTTAGAATTGAATACATTTCTGAGCGGGATTCACACAAAAATAACTTTGTACCAAGTTCATGCATAAGTTTTTACTATGAGATCTCTTTGAGGTGCATAACTGATAAGTTTTTCCTTCCGTAAAACATGCAATTTTGATAGTAACGTTACAATTTAATTTGTCCGTAATTGAAATGGTCCATAAATCTGTGAACTGGAGATAACTGCCTATGAAAAAAAATCGGCAAAGTGGTCATTGAGATATTCACTTTTTTCGAAAATATTAAAAATTCTACAACCTTGCTCCTTTTTTTAAGTCCAGTGATAACAAATTGGCAAATTTTACTGCTCTAATTGTTATGACATCCTCTATAATCATGCTATCGATTGTGATACCAAATTAAGTTACTATGACTACAGTTTAAATACGAATCATACTAAAACTTCAAAAAGTTGAATTTTTGAAATAAAAATATTTTACACAAAGTTTGGCTTTTGGTAGGCGCATCTAATCAAGATTACAAAATAGTATAACAGTTGACAAGGTAGAACTTAATTAAAGCATAACTCATTTTTTTATATCCAAAGGTTGATTTTTCGGTTGATGTTTTCAATCGTAGTTCTACTGAGAAACGAAGTCTAAAATTATTGCATTCAGTAAAATAAAATAGTTTAAAGTTGAGTAACTTTGAATGATTTCAAAGCCTTACAAAAGAATTTTCCGTGTTATAAACGCAATTGATATTTCGCGAGACGAAATCAAAATTTATGTTAATTTCCTTTTGCATTGCGTATCGATATGGCACGTTAATTGCCTAAATAATAAGCTTACTAATTAATCATATATATGAGTTATTTCAAAGCATTGCATAACAATTTCCTGTAGAGTGGATAAAATAAACAATTCGCCAGACTAAATAACATTGGCTATTTTTCATTTCATGTCAATATCTGGACCCATTTATGCGTCTTAAAATTAAAAACATAATAATTTAAGATCTTTTGACTTTGAAACTGCCTGTTATAAATCGAGAAACTAATTTCCACAGCAAAATAATAACATATAAAATTACTAACAAACTGAAAAAGAACCCCAAAAGTATTAGTGAAACAAGATTTAATTCGTAGTACTCGGCCCAGGACATGTTCGCTGCGGGTGCACGCAGATGCTTCGCCCCGCCGTGCTGCAGCACGTACTCCGTCCACCACACAGCACGCTCTAACGAAGTTTGAGGCTGATCATACATCTGTTCGCGAAGTTTGATTATATTTTCACGATAACTGTAAATAATTTTACTAAATTGCATGTTATTGATATTTAATAAAGTCAGTAAGTAATACTTATGTAATACAATACCTTCTGTCCAAAATTACAGTTTCTATAGCGTCTTTTAGTTGTGACTTTGTGAAAGTCGGATAATCTATTTTGATCCCAATCTTCAGCTTTACATATTTTTCGACGTTATACCACTGGTCACCGAATGAAGGTATACCAATTAATGGAACACCTGCTGTGATAGCCTCATCCGTAGACTGCAAGCCTCCCTGCGTCACAAATGCTTTCACTTTTGGATGTCCTGAAATATTTTATGTATATTATTATGCTATTTTATTTATGTACTACACATCGTGCAATAGGGCACTATTTTTTATTTGAGCTTTCGTAATACTTATATCAGGCGCCATCTAAAATTTTCGTTTGAAAATGTTACATTTTTAAACATAAATTTCCGTGGAACATTTTGGAATTATAACACGGTTTAAAAAAATTGTTTCAGTAAAAAAACAAATTACACGTAAAAATTTTCATGACACAATTTATTTTAAATTTCGATAGATTAATTTACAACCGCTTTGGCGATGAAGCCCATTCTTTGTCACTGCAAAGTGTTGGTATAACGAGTTTTATCGTGGGCACAATTCGCTCTGTGATGAAACTCGTTCAGACCAAAATCTTCAATGCTATTGGAGTAATGCAAGATATATGATATACTTTGAGTGAGTTAATATGAGTTCGATTCACAGATATAGAATGATAAAGATGTACAATGACAGGTTATGTATGGTAGTAAACATTATTTCCTGATGTGTTTATCGTGTCGTATGAAGAGTGTATCAGTTAATCTTAAGTCGTTGACTCTGACTTAAAATAATAGAATAGTTTGCGTACTCTATATTTATATTGCAATTATTAATAACAAAATTCATTATTGAGGCATTAGATTAAACGTTTTTACTAAGAATAAATAAAACAACTATAATATGCTATCAACGTGAGCGGAATAGTATAAAATAAGAAAGTATTTGTAAACTGCTAAATTCAAACAAAAAGCCAAATACATATTATCGATATCGCCCAGCTCTAGCGTAACCAAACATTGTATATTGTTCCACTAATTCTATAAATAGCCAACTGTTTACATATTTACTATTAAATTGAGAAAAGCTTTATAGTTACATTGAGAAATATATTTAAAAACAATGACGGTGCTTCGAGACTCGTATAAGATCGGTAAAGGGGACGAATCATGGATGAAAAGGAAGACTAAAGTTAGTTCAGACGGTTTTAAGACAAAAAAGTCCAACAAAATTTCACGCTATAAGCATTTGAAAACAAATTATTTGCCAAAAAATCCGATCCATTCTACAAGAACATGCAAAGGTTAATTCCGAATGGTATACAACAATTTGTTTATCATTGAATCTTTAATGGAATATGAAACACTATCAAATCCCACGGATCATTCTAATCACTTCCTTTTATTCCCATGCGACAAGAATAAAATTGAAAGAAAACGTTTTTTGTAAGCAAAGGAAGCTGTTGATGCATTCAATGTGCATGTTTTGGGCATACATAATGGGCTTGAAAGCATTCAAAAGTATATATAAGTCATAATGGAGAATATTTTAAAAAACAGCAAAATTCGTTTAAAATATATCCTGCTCTGCTTTTACTATTAGACTTAAAAGTTATATAGTATTATACATACATACATACATACATACATATCTTCACGCCAAATCCCTAACGGGGTAGGCAGAGAGTATATAGTATTATACTATATAGTATTATCTAGTAGTACTATATAGTATTATATATTGTATTATACTATATAATTTTTAAGTTTTCAATGTAATTGAGTTATTAAAATAATATTAACAGCTATATTTTTAAAGTAGAGCGTCTATAGTTCACTTAATAGTAAATAATCGCTGTTGAACTTAGACATCTTCATTTACCCTGAGAATATATACGCCCTATTTAAAATCATCAAAAGATGCGTTGCTACTACCGAGAACTTTTGTAACCAAAACGCAGAATGTGAAATAAACAATTGGTACACGGAAAAAATGGGTGTGGTGGTAATACAGTGGTATTAATCTGAAGCATCGTGAACAGACTCTACCAACAACGAATTCATAATATTCTCGAATTTAAAAATGTTAACATATTTTCAGCAAAATTGCAATTGTTAAGAAGATTGACATTTTTTCACATCATTACGAAATACCAATCAGCGTACTTACTCAAAAGATCTGATTGTGGAAACCATTTAGAAATTCTTATATTGTTTGTTCTTCCTGGAAGTTCGTCATCGTCCCATTTTAATAAAATATCGTATGGAAGTTCAGAAAACGTTTCAGTTAAAACCTTTAACCTCTCTGGAGAAAACATAAACGGGCGAATGTTTGTGCCGAAACTTACGTAAACGACACCATTTTTAGATGAATCTAAATATGACTTTAAATCCTGCAAGGAAAAATTATTTTGTAATAACTATGCAATTATAACAAATTAATTAGTATTGAAATATATTTAATAAATACCTGTGGTAGTTCTTTAAAAGGCTTCTGATGTAACCCTCCCAGGAATACGACATTTGGAGGAACAGGATGGTTATCCATCCAGATAGGATGCACATTCAGAAAGAGCATATCAACATTATTTATCAATTCACGAACAGACGGGATATTTGGTCCTAAAATTCTTTGTAACTTTTCATCCTGCACACATTCACTGTCTTTGTAAGTACGCCAAATCTGAATATGATAATAATATTCTCGAATCTTATCCCACCATGAGAGATTATACAAACGCGAACGAAAAGGTATTGGGTATAGGATAGGATGCGTTGGAGCTCCAATGGCTTCAAGATTTTCTAACATTGCACCAAAGGAACTTATTTGTATAACCGGCGCTTTGAATAGATGTGAAAATATCATCGCTGGTCGCATAAAAGGCTCGATTAGTAATAGATCAAAAGTTTGCTTCTCCCGAATAATTCTTTGCACCTGTTCAGATTGTAATTGTACTTCTAAAACATTTACAAACAATTGCATATTCTCTAACTGCATTATCACTTGAGAATCATCTCCAATTTCAATTTTACCAAAACTTGAAACCAAATCAGTCAAATATTTATAAGATATATCATGAATGTCAATTTCTGTCAAATTTGTTGGGGCTTGCCCATCTGGAAAAGCAGGATCTGCAGTAATCACAACAACTTCATGGCCGCGTTTCACTAATTCTTGTGTTAAAGGTCGAAACACTAGTTGATGACTTATACACGGACATGGGAACACAGCTAAGATTTTTGCTGTGTCTATAAAACCAAAAACACTCAAAATATATATAAATACTAACACTTTAACCATTTTTTAAACTTCTTTGTATTTTTTTTATAACTATATTAACTTTCCATGTTCCTAAAATAGTGAATGAATGTTATATCTGAAACAGTATTTTGTAAGATATCTTATCAATACTGGATAATACTGTGTAATCATTGATAAGAAATTGTTTAATGCCAATTGGGCTTGCGTTGAGTTCCGTATAATTTCTTTTCCCGCAGGAATGTGAACGTTCTGCTTTGGGTATATTATTTATATTATATATACTTCTTTCCTTGCCTTGCTGTTTGAAGTATATTAGCGTTTCCGGCAATTTAGTCTATATGAATGGTATGCTTTATATTGACTAATCGACTACACAAGTTAACCGAATACTTCACAAGTTATCGGAGAGGGAAATACCGTCTTTCTTGATTAAGCCCGCGTGTTTGATTATATCAACATATCTTTACTTCTGTCAAAACTGTGAGCTATGATTCAAGTATTGCGGCGGTAGAGACGGCTATTTTTGGCAAGGATTCCAGGTTGTCATTCTAGAACAAGGTAATATTAATATTAGTTATAATTCCTCTGATCCTCATAATATATAAATATTATAAAATAAAACAAGGCTGTTTGAACGCCATAAACTCAAAACATTTCTATTTTACATAGGTAATATCTAAGATTTATATGTCGGAGACGGTCAATAGTATGGACGCTAAACGGTATAATTAGGCGGACTCAATAAAAGAATGCGCACACGAAAAATTAATTCAATGAGTTCACTGGTTACTGACATTCAAAAAATGAGGATGTTCTCAAATTGTCTGTATATTAGGTAAATTTTGTGTATTTTTCTTATATTTAAATATTTATATTTATCTAATTATGTCTTATTTCTTACATAGAAATGAATTCTTTAATTTTGAATCGATTTTGATGAATCGTTTTACTATAGGTTTATTATGTGCCAATAGCCACCTATTACCCTTCCTAGCCACTTATCATTGGCCTTCAAAACTAAACTAGACAATTCTTCAGGGTCAGATAGGAAATGTATTGTGTTTTCGTATATCGCGAGTAATGATACATCAGAGACAATTCTATTTCACATCTTTCTTATTTTATTGTTATTCTGTATTACTAAATTTAAAATTCCACCATTCTTTTATGATAAACTACATTAATGAGAGAAAGAACTCGCCAAACAAACTTCACTTGTTAAATTGTAAAAATCTGAATAAACATACGCATGTACTCGTACTCTACTGGAGCTTTACAAACTTTACTTAATCTAATATATAAAATTCTCGTGTCACAATTTTAGTTACCATACTCCTCCCAAACGGCTTGACCGATTTTGATGATTTTTATATGTATTCAGAATGTCTGTGAATAGGTTGTTATCTATTTTTTATACTCCTAAGTGATAAGGGTGGTCCACCTAATTTTTTTTGGACATACTTTTTATTTATTTTTTATGATTTGGCATAAAAATACACATATTCTAATCTTTCACCCTTCTACCATCAAACCTTAGTTTTTAATCGCGATTTTATATTTTATGTGGCAAAACAACGTTTGCCAGGTCAGCGGATAAATTTGTAAAAATTTTGAACTGCCATACGCATGTGGACTCGTAAAATAAAACTTATACACATCCGCACCCACATATTACATATAAGAACACTTGTTTTTTTAGAATACCATTAGCTGACGAAATAAATTTGCTATAAACCGATTTATATGAAGTTTGTATAATTACCTTCGTTTAGTATCCGTCCGTGGAGAACAGGTTTGATCACACCGTTTTATATTTAAATCAGGTTCTATTTTTTTTATTTATACATTGTTATATTCCGTTCTGCTATTTTTGCTTGCAAAATTTACAGCTTTATTTGTTTAGGTGCGTGAACGTCTGTATTAGTCTGTGAAGTATATAAATATTTTCAACCACACTAGTCTGTACCGAACAAGACAGCGGTTGGTACTGAAAACCAGTAGCCATAATCTTACGGCCAAGATCGGGCAAAATACAATTTCAGACCTATTGCAAAACGCATTCTTTTCCTAGTTTCCTAGCTCATTCACAATTTGTATGTCTACTTTAAGGTAGGAAATGATTATTTTATTTCTTACTTTTTTATCGTCATTAAACTGTACATCTATCTATACGTATAATATAGCTAAAGAGGGTCAAAAGTCTGTACATCGAAGATATTAAAAAAAAATTGGCTGGGGATACTTAGAATAACAGAACACGTTTTAAAAGTTTCGAGAATTTTTGTCTGTTTGTCTGTTTGTCTGTTTATCTGTTTATCTGTTTGTCTGTTTATTTGACCGCGCATCACGTGAAAATGGCTGAACGGATTTTGATGCAAACTTTACTAATCTGTCGAGAAGACCCCCGGCCGTGTTCTAGGCCATAAAAATTCAACCCCAAAATGGTGGGGCAGCGGGCAGAGCCGCGGGCGCAGCTAGTACTAAATATAAACAAATTTCGTTACAGCGTTTCGTATCTTATATAGGTTCCAAAAAATCTGCTTTTAATATACCATCTGTTTCACCATTATCCTTCTGGTCACTGAATATAGATATGCCAATCAATGAAACACTTGTTTTTATTATTACCTCATTTGTAGACTGCGTGCGTCATAAACGCTTTCATATGTGGATATAATATTCTGCAACAATATTTCTAATATTCGCATCTGTACCGTGTATGTTTTATTCGTATCTATTTGTTGTTAATTTTTACTTATTTGCCCATTTTAAAAGTAGATTCTGTAGTAATTATGGCATCGTGACCCTTATTAGCGAATTCCTGTGTTAAAGGCCGAAACTCTTGGAGACTTACAGAAGGACATGAAACCGCATGTAAGATGTTTGTAAAACTTAAAATATAATATGTATAGATATTAATATTTAAGCCATTATTTAAATTGTATGCAAACTTCTCACTTTTGTCTATAAAGTTTCCATGTATTTAAAACTAGATATGTGAATGTTATGATTGAAACATTATTTTTTTCCGTATTAAACGGATGATGCTGTGTGACCTTTGATAAGGATTGGTTTAATGAAAGTCGGACTAGCTTAAAGTTCCATATTATTTCTGTTCATTATAATATTTAATTACAATTTTCTTAAGAATTTGATATTTGATATTTGCTGCACTTATTTATAAATGTAATTAAGTTCGGAGATTTATTTTATTATTCCAAAAATACGTTCATTTTTTTGTTATAAATATGTCCAAACCATATATGACCCAAATATACCATGTTTTTCATTCCTAAATTTTGTAGACATTTTAAGCGGACGTACATGTTAATAATCATTATATAAGTTTCAGGAGAATGTAGGGAACCCTATGAATATAAAGATATAAATAGAGTGATTATCATGACTCTCTCGTATGAGATATTTATTATGATATTTTTTTTTTTTCTTTCTACGTCTCCACAGACTTTCCGTCCATGCCTTTTTTTTAAATTATTTTTATTTTTTTTTGTCATGTAGCTCCTATAACCTTCGTCGCTGCATTCGTCTTTCCGGCTGCGGCGGCGAAGGTTTTACAAAAA
>DWNR01001661.1:0-14545 GCA_018250455.1 Polygonus leo | reverse complement strand
CAACCACGCCTCTCCATACCGAAACACAATAAATTGCTTCACGAAGGATTATGAGGGTGGCGGTGGTACCTCCCCGGCCGAACTACATGAGTTCTACCACCTGGCAAATAGAAAACTGATAGAACAAAGCAAAGCATAAAGCAAAGTGATAGAACTTGTACATATTGTTCGACAGGAAGATATCATAATGCTCCATAACGCAATTCTTGTGTTTTCTTTAAAAAGATAAATACCTATATAGTTTTCAGTTGACTGCATAATATTTTTATAGAAACATGTATGTATTAGTATTTAAAAATTCCGTATCCGTTCAATATTTATTTATTAGCAATGCGTTCATTGCGTTAAACGCTAATTATTTATAAGCTTTGGTTAGTTAGCTGGTTTTGAAAGAAGTTG
Organism: Polygonus leo; assembly: GCA_018250455.1. Taxonomy (NCBI): domain Eukaryota; kingdom Metazoa; phylum Arthropoda; class Insecta; order Lepidoptera; family Hesperiidae; genus Polygonus; species Polygonus leo. The sequence goes on along the minus strand of DWNR01001661.1, from coordinate 14,146 downwards.
TTTACCAGCCAATCAGCTAATAAAGATGGTCTTTTATAAAATAAATAATAGAAAACTTCGCATAAATAAAACGCGGTTATCACAAAATAAAACACTGCACATCGTTTCATATTTTAAAAAGCATACAAAGTTAATATTGCAATACGTATCGGTACAAACTTCATTCACACTCACAGTCTGTGACAGTAGTTGGAAAGTGATAAACTGAATCTGATAGAGCTACAATGTTGGCGAGCTGCCAGCGGGTGTATACAGCTACTGGTCTGCTACACCTGGGAGCCAGGTCATCCACAGGTTTGTTGGTTAAACAGACATACAGAAAGACAGACAATAGGTGTACAAATTTGTCATTTATTAAACACATTTGACAAACATTAGGTGTACATAGTTATCCATACATATGTTTGATAAACATAGGATATTATAATTGTTTGAGGCGCGTTTTAGGGTCCCAAAAGCTGCTAACAGGACCCTATTATTGAGATTTCCGCCCATCAGTCCATTTGACGATTTGTCACAGGGCTCTTGAACCGTACAAAGTAAAACTTTGAAATTTTCACGGAATATGTGTTACTATGTCCGCTACAACATTTTTTTTAAATAAAACGTTATTTATTAAACTATTTGTAGCAATCTACTTTATATCTAACCTTTTTATTTACAACGCCATATATAAGCAGTCAGTTCGGAATTTGACCAATTTATTAATTACTTTCAATATTATCACTACAAAATAAATAAATAAATTCCATACTTAAGTTGTGTAATGTTGTGTTACAGTATTTTCTTAGGCACTAAAAGCACGTGATCATTATTGACATGAAACTTTTTTTATTACATACTTTAGTGCACTCAGTTCAGTTTTAATACTTTAATATTTTAAAGCATAAATAATAAGTATATATTGTAATACGTATCGATACAAACTTCATTGACAGTCTGCGGCAGTAGTTGGAAAGTGATAAACTGAATCTGATAGAGCTACAATGTTGGCGAACTGCCAGCAGGTGTATACAGCTACTGGTCTGCTACACCTGGGAGCCAGGTCATCCACAGGTTTGTTGGTTAAACAGACAATCATTTGCACAATGGGTGTACAAATTTGTCATTTGTTAGACAGATTTAACAAACATTAATAGGTTCGGTACCCAAAGGGACGGAAGGGAATGATTTTGATTTTGATTTTTTCCGTCCGTCCGTTAGTATCTCAGTTCTCTTCTTGAACCGTAAAAAACTTGAAATTTTCACAAAATATGTGTAACTATCGACGCTAAAAAATAAAAAAAGTTTTTTATAAACTATTTTACTCGCATAAATTTACAATGTAGAGAACGTTATTTAGTTTTTCATCCAATATTTCAATTTACTAAGGCAGAAGCTTCAGAACTTGACCAATTTATTATTTACTGTCCTTATTTGTTATTTAACATTACGAAATACGAAACGAAATAAATAAAATTTCTTAAACACGTAGGTTTCTTTTCATTTTTTTCCTTTTGCGGACAAGCAAGTGCTAAATTAATTTACTTTTGATATTATATACATTGGTGTACTTAGATCAGTCTTAATACTGCTCGTAATTTCATATTTAAAGCGTAAAAAGTATATTTTCAATACATATCGATACAAACTTCATTAACAGTCTGCGGCAGTTGTTGGAAAGTGATAAACTGAATCTGATAGAGCTACAATGTTGGCAAGTTTCCAGCGGATGAACAGCTACTCGTTTGCTACACCTGGGAGCCAGGTTATCCACAGGTTTGTCGGTTACACACAAATTTGCACAATGGATGTACATGGTTAAAGAAACAAGTTTATCAAATATATTTGTTTTATATGATAAACATTTTTATCAATATAAAATAACATAGTACCTGGTCGAAATATTTATTTCATTTATTAATATATAAGTCTTATTCTTTCAGTGGTGCAATTATTCAATCATTAATTAATACATTTTATTTTATTTCTTTTCCTATCATTATTGGAGCTACTGATTCTATATACCGACACCAAGACCTTTGCACAGATTATCTTTACTTCTAAACATAAAATACGTTGTATTTAATGACATGTCATGTTGGAACCGATAAATGATCAGAAATAGTTATTGTATAAAACTTATTAATTTCTCTAGATATCTGTAGAGATCGCTAGCAGACGTTCCGTTCGATTTGAAATTTATTTCGTATAATATTCGACATTAAAGTAACAATTTTGGCGAGCTGCCAGCGCGGGGTGAATACAGCTACTAATCTGTAACACCTGGAATCCAGGTTATCCACAGGTTGGTTAAACAAACAAACATATTTACCAAACATTTTTATGATATAATAGATAACTTGCCTCCGACAAACAGGCATGAAATATAATAACTATCACTTGCTCTTCGGAAAACATATTGAGGAAAACTACACACCTCGGTGGTTATGGAAAAAAATTTCAAGATTGCAGCATGATGGACAGAGGTTTAAAGCTATAAGCAAAAAAAAAATTTCTTTTCCATCATGTGAAGAAAACCGTTTTCAGCTGTGGGACAATTATTTTTATTCTTTACTACTTTTTTCGTAATTATTGCTATAGCAGCTATAGTGAGACGCAATATGTCAAAATTTCAAGTGCATCACGGTTCAAGACAGCCAGACAGACGGATGGACAGTGTAACCTCATTAAATGGAACGAAAAATGCTTCACAATATTCCTTGCGTCCAATAAACATAATTTATCTCCTATACACAAACATGACGTCGCCTGCTAGTGCTTAGAATAAACAACTCTGTCGATAAATAAGACATAATAACATACAGATATTATCACTAGTTTTTCATCGAAAGCAAACAATATAAATAAACCTCCACGCCTAGGAGGTTATGGAAAAAATAATTATGACGTTGATTTGGGGAGATTCTAGAGAACCCTATGAAAGACAGACAGACGCATGAGTAAAAATAAAAAAAAACATTAAATGCGACATAATGTTCTCTACAGAAACATTATGTCGCCAGCAATGCTTAGAACAGACGACACTATCAAGACTGGTCTGAGTGCATCAATGCACACAATAACACTTATAAGTAGCAAACGGGTATGCCGTCCAGCTGATGGTAAGTGGTCCCAGCCGCTTATGTACAAACATCACTTATTAATTAACACTTAATGATTTAATCGTACCTGAGGTTGACCACAGATTTGTTGGTCGCTGTCGTAAGTATAGCCGGCAACCACGCCTCTCCAAAGCAAAACAAAATAATCGCTTCACGGAAGATTACGAGAGTGGCTGCGTTATCTCCCAGGTCGAACTACACGTTCTAAAACCTGGCAATTTGTCTCCGATACACAGACATTTAATGTCGCCCGCAAGTGCTTAGAGCAAACGACACTATCGAGACTGGTCTGAGTGCACCAATACACATAATAACGAACGTACATTACTTTAAAAGCATCATTTGCGGAGTAGAGGGCGCTATTCAAAGAAATGGCGTTTAAGTTTTATGTTACCACGTATCCTTGCAGTTTGACGTTTTTAATTTTTGTATACGAGAATGGTGTTGGATACCACCCCAATATAAATACAATAAACCCTCAATTCCTTCCAAATTTTTATATAGTAAAATAATATGATAATATATTTAATTTTTAAGTTCCAATTTTAGTCGAATTTAAATTATAGTGCCCAATATAAAACCTGGTAAAGTCGGACTTTCACATGATCGGTTTCATGTTACCACGTAACGTTTAATAAAAACTTAATACTACATGTTTTGAAAATAGTATGGTTAGTTAAACAGATCTCTGTTACCTAAATAGATAGAAAAAAAAACCACGTTACTACACATTTTTCTAAAAATTCTCACACTACCAAATAAACTCTACCAACTTTTTTTTATTTTACCATTTGTCGTTTAGCTGTTTTATTAATACACGTTTTCACGTGTGCTTTACTGTGTTATGTATTGTTGTATGTACGTTATGTTACTGCATTCATTTCAGAGATACAGCTTCCCGAGAGACGGACTGTCAATTAAGTCTTAGTACTAGTAGAGGATCCCGGTAACACCCTATGGGTATGAGAATAAGACAACCAATCGCAAAAAGCCTTAACAGATAGTATTTAATATTTATAACGTCAAACATACATGAAAACAAGACAAAGCTTGGTATAAATATATTCATCTTCTCAGTACAATTTACAGCAAAGGGACAAGCGTAGCGGGCAACGACCCCGGGGTCAGGTTGACGTGGTATATTATTCATACCGTTTCTCGGGTCATGTTCAGTTTCATAAAATGTTCATTTTTCAACTGCTCTCCTTGTTTTATGAGCACAAGCGCGCAGTTATTATTATTCAAGGGAATTTCGTAGCGCTTTAATGCAATATTATTATGTTACCACGTAGATGCATTCAGGGCCAATGATATTGTACTAGATTAAATAGGAAACAACCCTCGTAAAAATAACGCTTCAAATGTGTGCCAGTCTTTGTTGGTTGACATGGTATATTATTCATGACGTTTCTTCTCAGGTCATGTACAGTTTCATAAAATGTTAATTATTCAAATGCATTTACATAGTCGAGACCAATATATTTTAATGGCTTAAAATATTACCCTTGTATGAAAAGTCTGCCAGTCATTATTAGTTGACAATTCCTAACTCAATGGTAATGTTTTATGAGAACTCGTCCTGATTTATGAGGACACTTATTATTTAATTAATTATATGAACAGGTAAGTGCATTTACGTACTCGAGTCCAATGATATTTTAGTAGCTTAAAATGTTATCCTCGCATGAAATGTATGCCAATCATTCCTGGTTAACAATTGACATAACTTAGACAGGTACGCAGTAATCCCTTATTGGTTTTTCTTTTGGATTGTCATTTGTCTAATTGCGAAAAGCTAGACAGCGTTTTAACTATTTTTTTATATTATTTGAAATTAATTGTTGTCTTAATCAATAAATCGTTACTTAATTATTACACGTTCAATCGTTGACGTAGTATATTATTCATGACCGTTTCTTCTTCGGGTCTTCGGGTCATGTTCGGTCTTCATAATATGTTAATTTTTCCACTGCTCTCTCGTGTTCGTAACTCAAAGGTAATGTTTTATGAGCACAAGCGCTCGCTTATTATTATTCGAGGGAATTTCTTAGTGCTTTATGCAATATTATTATGACAGGTGAATGAATTTATATACACGGGGCTAAATATGATACTTTACTACCGTAAAGAGTTATTCTCATAATAATAACGCTTGATGCTTGCGCCAGTCGATATTGCTTGACAATTATGAAAACATAATAGGTACAGATACACGGAAATCCGATTGTGGTCGTTTGCTTTTATGTAAACTTTCGAGAAACTAGATAAAGTTTAAGTATTTTTTATGACCATTTGAAATGAACTGTTGATAAAGCTGATCTTATATGTAACGTTTAAACCATTTTATTTTAGGAAATAAAACCCATTATTCATATATTCTGCTGAATTAATTCGTAAACTTAATATTTTATTCACAAATATTGTCTCTGGATACATTTCAGAATCCATTTAAAGAAACAAACAAACGAAATGGAGCACGGAAACACGGAATTACTGTTTATGATTTTTTAATGTTTTTGATATCATTTAATATTCCGAATCATAAACATGATAATGATGCCTTTGATGATGATAATGCTTTGATGTTACAAATCTCATTTCTTCGTGAGCTTTCGTTTGTAAACAAGACAGTCCTTAACCTTAGGATGGAGGCAAGGAACCGTGAGTCAGCGCACGAGGAATTGGGGCATGCGTTATTGCGGTCTTTCCATAACTGCGGAGCGTTTAAAATGCAAGCGGTAGTCGTTATCTATACTAATAACATAAAGCTGAAGAGTTTGTTTGTTTGCTTGAACGCGCTAATCTCGGGAATTACTGGTCCGATTTGAAAAATTCTTTTGTCTTCAGTGTTCGATACCCCATTTATCGAGGAAGGCTATAGGCTATATATCATCACGCTAAGACCAATATGATGGGAGTATCAACGCAAAATGTTGCAAAAACGGGGAAAATTTGACCCACGCTCTCTTATGGGACGCAAAGGTCCTTGCGCGGGTCAGCTAGTCATTCATACGTTGCATACCCACTTACGTTACGGAGGTTCGATTCCGACTCCAATAAGTCGGAACTTCCCATTGATATAATACTTTCGGTTGCGACACTTTTGAATCAAAGATTAATTTAGGAGGTCGAAACATAGCGGCAGAGCATGTAAGCGATAGGTACATGACGATCCCCTATCGAGGTGGAAAATGAATACGTTTAAGTATAGCCGGCAACCACGCCGCCACTCCATACCGAAACACAATAAATTGCTTCACGGAGGACTATGAGGGTGGCGGTGGTACCTCCACGGTCGAACTAAATGAGTTCTACCACCTGACTATAAGAGATTTTCGATTCTAGATATTTTACATCCTACAGAGAGGTCCTTAGGAGTAATAGAAACTCTTAAAAACAAGACCCTCAGGTTTTATCAACAATCCTTATTAGTATGCAAAGTGCACGATGAGCTATTCGTACTTCTCGTGATAAATGGGAATGTTTCCTACAGGAAATTCCGTGCAGATTGAAAACCAAGGAATTTCTTGTTGAATATTGAAATAAATGATGTAATTAGTTAGTTAGCTAAAAAGGCGTGGTGTTTATAGAACTTGATTGTTAATCCTGAAGATCTTAATAAGGATAGATTTATCCAATTATATTATTGTCATGGTCGTTGATAAGTTTGCGTTGTCTTAAATCAACCCGATGTTTAAAGTGGGTGAAAGTAACGTTCAAAGATTCCGTCACATAGATACATACATACCAATCTAATAAAAACGTGGTAAATACAACTGAGCTATCGCGGAACTACTTATTTAAAATATTACAACTATTTAGCCTAGCTAGCTTAACTATCTAGGTGGTAGAACTCTTTTAGTTCAACCGGGGAGATACCACCGCCACCCACATAATCCTCGGTGAAGCAATTCTTGTGTTTCGGTTTGGAGAGACGTGGTTGCCGACTATACTTATACACGAGGTGAACATATTATTCCTCAGGGGGGAAACTCATCTGTGATCAAACTAAGGTATGATTTGATCTTACTTGGAGATGATTACTGATTTCCATGGGTGGCAGTGACCACTTAGCATCAGGTAAACTGCATGCTCGTTTGTTACCTTTATACGATAAAAAAATGTGCAGACAGTAGGCATGAATATTAGAGTATCTTCAATTTAGCCGCTAATTTTCGAATTACTTAATAACATAAGTCCTTAACATTGCCTAAGATGACCCTGACATCATCTAATGACATAAAAATACAAAAACAGCCACTCCAGCACAGAAAAGTATCGAACAATTAAACACAAAACAAAAGCAGTGAACAATTAACGTACCTCATAAATCGTTTGTGTTCACAAAATGTCGGAATGAACACATTTAAAGACCTCAAAGTGTAGCAAGAGCTCGCAACAAACCTCTTGGCTTTGCTGCCGACTTTAATTGCAGCGCCATTTTTAAACGAGAATGTGAATTTAATTTTTATTTCACGTGATGTTAGACGCCTTTTTGCTTACTTAACACATGCCTACACACGCTTAACGTATTAATGTAATTTTACGTATAACAGTTTCTTTTTCATATGTTGTAGGGTAATCAGTCAAAAGTATTTTTAACTAGAAGTGTCAGTCAAGACTACTTTTGAGCGTAACCTTACCACGATAGAGCAATCAACTGAGACTTGTTCAATTAACAATGTTCCGCTTAATTCACTCCATTTATCATTGTTTAGGCTTTCACGCTTTTCTGTCAAATACAAACTTAGGTTTGACAATAATCACTAATTCAAAAATTTATGATAGTACAAGTGATAAGAATTATATTATTTCCGAAATTTTACGGTGAGATTATGATATCTATGAATGTATACTAAAGATTTTGTATTTAATCTACTACTAATACTAGTTTTAATAAATTCATAATGACAAAGTTATAATAGAACGAAAATTGTACATTTAATACGATGCCGTATAATTGTAAAAGCGTAGCTTGTAAAGTAATCAATATGTACTCTAAAATGTACTTGCTAAAATAGCAGAAGGAATTATTAGTGTATCCATAAATTATATTAAAACCCGCAATAAATAACGTAACTCAATTGGTATGTCAGTTTGTTTGTTTTTGTTTGATAATAACAGTACAAATTTAATTAAGCGGTACCAGGCGCGCAGAGCACGATGGATATGCATGACGCAGTGAATCAATAACCTCTTTCAATATAGCTCGGTAACGAATTTATTAGCTGCCTATCGACGTTTCAATAACTAAGTTTCTATACTGCATCTGGCAACCAACAAGTGAAATGAACGTCTAAAATTGCCATATAAAACATTATTTCGTAGTAAATTCAATACATATTATCGATATTGAGTTCTCATTTACAATACTATTTCATATCATCGTAAATGCTATGAAGTATTTACATGCATATAGTTATCAAAGCAGGTAAAATGTTATAAGTCGAATACCTAGTAAAAAGAGCATTTTCTTTCGTGACTTTACGACTAGACTTCTCACAAGCACTTTTATCAGAATATCATCATTTCATTTTTAGTGCAATGTATGCAGGCGCGGTTTTAAGGGGGGGGGGGGGGGCACAGGGGTCAAGACCCCCCCCCCCCAAAATTTTTTTTGTCAAATTACAAATGGTCAATTTACGAAGATTGAATACCAGATATAACTGCAGATGTTCAAAATATTATTATTCGTGTTGGCAATAAAAAAAAGAAGACTTCCATTTATTTTAAGATGTCATTCATATTATTATACACAGTATTTTTGTGAATGTATGAATGTATGTGTATCTGTATTTATACTTATGAATTCCTAGTGGAGCAGCGGGACGTAATCTCTCAAGATGATGCAATGATTTGCAACAGAAATATATATATTTAAGATCGGTTAAGTAAACAAAATCCTGATCACTTATGAAATATAAAAATCTCGTGTCTAACAAAGTGTTTGTTATCGAACTCCTCGGAAACGGTATGATAGATTTCTATGAAATTTTTAGTGCATATTATGGGTCTAAAATTAGATAAGTGTTTTTTTTTTATGATTTGGCAACAAAAAAAATACTAATCCCTAAATTATCACCCATCTACGACGAACTCCCAAATTTTAATCATGATTTAATTTATATGACAAATTTGTATGACAGAACAACATTAGCCGGGTGAGATATTTTGATATAAAAATCAAAATGTGTGCTGGCTGGGACACACAGTGCAAGTAAAACTTCAATAGACAAGCGGTTGGTTAGGTTAGGTACATTTTAATGATTGTATTTTTTATTTAAAGATATTTTATTTTATCCAATAAAAAAATGAATTCAATCCGAAATTATTAAAAAAAAACTAATGAAACTTGTATTTGATTCTATTAGTCAAATCAAAAGACTCAAACATATTTTTGATATAGGGACATAACGCGGCCGTAACGCTTTTTCGTGACGAAAAAATAATAATAAAAATAATTAATACCCGCCCGTATATATATGAGTTTCACTTCAAAAATGGAACTTATATTTATGAAACATTATTAGCTGCTAGTCTCCTCGCCACTCAGTTGTCTGCGGCCATTACAAAAGTCCTTAGCACTCAACTTAACTCCTCGTCACTTTCGCCAAATTTATCTTCTAACATTACAATGTCTTTGACATTTTGAGTAATAGAGTAGGAACATGAAGTTGTAATTCCATTATTTCTTTTATTTTAGTTAATTATTATTACAAAAAGTTCTTAATTACGTAACAATGTTTACAGAATACTAAGTTTTTTTAGTTTGAAGTTGAATCAATAGCAAACTATTGAATTTACGTATCATAAATGAAATAAAGCTAAATCCTATATTAGGACTGCACATGTGAGTTTTTTGTTTGTTATGTTTTCCCGTTTTAACTATCCAAATTATCAACATTATTTTTTAACTTTGCGAGACGCAAATTGTTAATAAACAACTGGTACGCGGCAGAATTGTGTGACTTGCAGTACTCCAAGTAAATGGCAGACCGGTTATACCAGCAACCTGATGATGATGATGGTTTAAATCCCTTCCCATATAGATTTCTCGCAGGCGGTAAAGGTTAATAAATCATAAACATTGCATGTCTTTTCAATTTAAGACTGCTCAAAAATAACGTTTACATCACGATTTTGAAAACCGCGTGGGGATGGCGATCTGTGATTGATTAATCGAAGAATCAGATTTAATCGGATCGAAATTATCGGAATCGAAAAAAACACAATATTTAAATCGATCCAAGATCGATTAAAGTGGGGATCGATCCAGCGAAACGATTTAGTTGCATTTTACTTTTATGTATTAAGTCAATTTATTTTCTTTTTTCAATATAACCAAACAGGTATATATTTTGTTGATCGATACTTAAGACTTCAATTCGACTCGATTCGAAAATCGAAAAGAGTGGCCATCTCTAGCCCACCAATACATTGATGTTTACATAGATGGAGCTGAAATAGAATGACGCACACGTCACGGAGCAATCGAACGTAACAATAACAATACTGTTGTTCTTACTCGTTTTATATCCACCGATAACAAAACGATCGGTGTACGTATTCGTATCTTTAATACTGTCAGTTTTATAACAATAGGTGTCCTTCCTTTTTTTATTCTGCCATGAAACTTGTTTGATGTGGCTACCGGTTACACTTTCACAGAACGCAATCTCCTCAAATCTCCAGGGACGCAACCCATTCGTAATCGATTTCAAGAAGATCTGCAATCCTAGGTGATTTGATACTTCAGGCGACTTGTCGCAATATACAATATTATACACACTCGTATATGGAATATTCTATAAATGACATACTTGCTTCACGTAATGTCGTTAATCCTGAAAGTATTTCATGTCACCTTTGTAGTGAGTTTAAAATAAATAACCTACTGAATTTCTTATTCATTATACAATAAGATTCCTTAATGATTAAAATCGATTCAGTAAAAAGAAATAAATCTATTCTCTTTGTAATATTAGCCATGATTAGTCCTATGCTTTATATTTTTCCTGCACAAAGACGATTGTATTGAAAAGACGATCCAAAATTAAGTGACACAGAAAGGGAATACCCAAAATACAACTCTGATTACGCTTATTTAAATAATCCGACACGGATTATAAATACTTTTTGCGCTACTCGAGAAAAGTATACAAATTCAGGAAGCGCTAAATTTGCTGAATAAATACGTTATGTCAAATATTTTCATTACGGGAAGTGCTCTCGGATAAAAATACGAATATGAGGCGAACTGAATTTGTTTACACAAGGCAATAAACGGGCAATGAAACGATGGATCGCATTAATCATAAGAGATGTTTGCATTTCGTCACGATTCAGCGAGTTTAATGTACAGCAAATAGGTTTTATATCCGTTTATCCGTGGAGAGCTTGTGAGTTTGTTTATCGATTTTTTTCTCAAATAGATACTTATAAATGAGCCGTGTAGACTTATTAGATCAATAATTATATATTTATTAGATCAAGTACGTCTATAATACATTTATTGTATAAAATTACGTTTTTTTAAAGTATAAAGGTAACAAACGAGCATACAATGCTTGTGATGGTCACACCCATGACCATGGCATTTCTTACCAACTCAAATGCGATTGAATTTTACGTGAGGCTGACACCAGATGCCCCTTGAGAAATGACGAAGATGAAGAGAGAGACCCATATTTTTTATGGTTTAAAGGTAGCAAACGAACATACAGTCCACCTGATGCTAAGTGGTCACTGCCGTCCATGAACATTAGTAATCATTCCTGCGAATGACTACTGCGTACCTAATGCGTAGCGACCACAAATGCGTGTTTGTATAGTCTATAACCACGAAACTGAAACGCAAAAGTTGCTTCACGAAGTGTTACTCCGTACACAGAGCATTAAATATACTCCGGAAAGCATTTAGCTCAAGCTGCCTGGAATAAACTTTTAATTTTAAGTGGCATTGCTAGAAAATAAACATGCAAACAATCTATTAAATAGCAGGTAGTCAATCGTTACTGTTTACGGAACTACTTCAGTTCAAAGTCCTAGATTAGCAGCCATTATCCCAGTTCTGGAAGCGAACAGCACTTGTGGCTGTCGATTGGCAACGCATTTAAACCCCGAGCTGACTCACCGTGTATTGACCTGTCTATGAACTAGGACAAACCATAGACATTAACAAAAGAGTTACTTTTGTTTTTACTAACCAAATTAACACAAGTTCCATACAATCTGGCTATAACGTATGTCTAATGTACTTATTTTTAGTTTCGTACCCAAACTGCCAAGTGTACTACTAAGATTCTGTCAGTCCGTCCAAGAGTAACATGACTCTCTTGTATCCTACTCTTGAACTGGTAGACACCCTCATAATCCTCTGTGAACTAATTTGTTGTGTTTCGGTTTGGAGAGGCGTGGTTGCCAGCTATACTTAAAGGCGAGGCGAACATCTTAGTCCTCAGGGGTAGCAACGCATCCCATGTTGCATTTGATACGAAAACGTTCGTATCGTTTGTCATTGATTATAATAGGTAAATAAATCTTGTTATTTTTTTATCGGAATGTGAATGCGAATGTGGACGGATGTAAATACCGAGGGAGACTCAGACTGACCGCCCTGTGCTTGAAATTTGAGCATAATGAAAAAAGGCCATAAAATAAAGATTGAATAAAGAAAACCGTTTTTTGCATAAATTTTCTAAATAAACAAAATATGCATATGGCAATAATTATTGTTGACATTAAATGACAAAAAGTAAATGAATAAATAATGTATAAATGATAAAGTCAGGTTAACAACAGACTTTACCCATAAACATGTATGTGTCAAATGTATGGTAGTGTGTAATGCTTTTTTTATTAAAAATAATGTATTTATGGTGCAATAATTATGAAAATATTAACTTTCTACACTTCTTCTCCATATAAACTTTAACCCTATCAAATTTCATACTCCTCCGCCCCCGTAATGTCTCTAAAAAGTGGTACAAAGTTTTGGTTCACGTATTATTGTATATTGATTACGAGATTCATCACAGATGCGTTGCGACCACAGAGGACTAAGATGGTCGCCTCGCAGGCAAATATTTGTGGCGGTAGTAGGTAAACTGGCATCGAATTACTTTATTTCGAATAGTGCACGATACCCAGGAGAATACTTACGACACTGGCAACACGCCAGTGGCCAGGACTTGTTGATAAGCTCCTGACATATGGCTGTAGTTACGGAATAAATGATCCTTGTTGAATTACACGGGGTGTTTATACATGAATTCAATAATGTTGTACAAGGCTAGTGCAGGGGGAGATTTATTTTTCTAGGTACCTTTTTGTTCCTATAATTAGAACAATTTTATAACGTGCGTGATTGTGCGATATCGGGAATACACAATTGTAGACAAAAATTATATGATCTTTATTATGAGTTGTCGTGTAATAAAGACAAATCTTTCCCTGATCATGTAAATAATTATTCAAGCAGGTGTGCTTGACAGCCAAATCATTGTTTATTAGAAATAAGATTAAATTTAACAGCAATAAAATAAAAGCGACATGGAATGTAATAAATGCTAAAACAGGAAAAGTCAAAATCTTGGGATTGACTATAAATGTGTATAGCTGGCAATGAAAATGTAGTATATATGTTTCTATATTATTAAAATATAACGTAAAAATGCTACAAATGAAATAAAAGTATCATAATAAATAATAAAGAAAGATATTTCAAATATATCCAAGTCAAAAACACTAAATACCAGGCTGGCATAATCAGATAGGCGGTTTCGAATTGGCGCTGCTCCAACCTCACCGTTGATAGTGTACCTGTAGCTATTCCACCTGTCAGATATAAACTTGTGCCGTGTCCGTTGGCATTAAACTACGCTTATCTGCTTAAACTTATTAATACACAAGGGTTTGTGACAGATAAGCCTATAGTATGAAAAATTAAAAATTGGAGTCTGTTTCAACAGATATACAATGCGAATGTGGACGGATGTAGATACCGAGGGAGACCCAGACTGACATTTAATGATCAAATTGAT
>DWNR01001660.1:0-14545 GCA_018250455.1 Polygonus leo | reverse complement strand
GACCCAAGGTTGATCACAAATGCGTTACTACCCTTGAGGACTAAGATGTTCTCCTCGTTTGTAAGTATAGCCGGCAACCACGCCTCTCCAAACCGAAACACAGTAAATTGTTTCACGGAGGATTATGAGGGTGGCGGTGGTACCTCCCCGGTAGAACTACATAAGTTCTACCACCTGGCAAAAAACAAAAAACAAAAAACTCTCCATTTCACGCATCACCGACGCAGCGTCATCTGGGTTCATTCGCAAACACTGCATTTGGCGCTGTACTCGGAATTACTCGATTGTCGAGTTGTTTGCTCAAACGAAATTACTTGATTACAGTGATATTATACATACAATAGACATATTATTAGCGCGTAAAAGTGAAGATAGAGACGGCTCTGCATCGTACTAAAACTGTACTAGTGAATGGAAGTCGTCCCATATTCCGTGGCGCTGACGCCTCCAGTCAGGGGTTTGCGGGCCTCGAGGGATCCCTCCTTACCCGGGCAATTTACAAGGGGTCTACTGCCCTACTGTACCCTGTGTACATTGGCTGTACATACGAAATGCCCAGTGTGAGGTCGAAGACAAAAGAGAGAAAGATTGTAATATATGATAGATTGATAGATTGATGAGATGATAGATTGTTGGCGCATCCAATCAATACATTACAATCGATCGATATTATCGACTACATATCGATTAATATAGTCGATAGTAAATATGCGATACTATTACGATATCGACAGTGCATTTGTGGTAGCGACCTATTACATTTTGTATGGTTATAGGAAAGATACATATATTAACAAGTCGTGTGTAATTCTCCATTTCACGCATCACCGACGCAGCGTCATCTGGGTTCGTTGCAAACACTGCATTTGGCGCGCTGTATCTGTTCTTACGGAATTATTCGATTGCCGATCTGTTTGCTCTAACGAAATTATTCGATTACAGTGATATTATATATAAAATAGACACGCTAGAGAGACACCTTAGTAATATTTACTAGCGCGTAAAAGTGAAGATAAAGGCGGGTCTGCATGACACCAAAACTGAACTCACTGTATACATTGGCTGTACTTAAGAACGCCCAGTATGACGTTAGAGACAAAAGAGAGAAAGACAGTAATTTATATTCGTTACGTGTCCTATTAGGATAGATTGTTGACGCATACAATTAATAGAATACAATCGATCGATATTATCGAATACATATCGATTAATATAGTCAATAGTACATGTGATTCTATCGATATAGATTTATGGTAGCTACCTACTATTTTTTTATAGGATACTTATAGGAACAGTATACATATTAACAACTCGTGGGTAACTCTCCATTTCACGCATCTCTGACGCATTGTCATCTGGATTCGTTCGCAAACAATGCATTTGGCGCGTAGTATTTGTCTAACAGATTAAAACAAGTGGTTGGCTATGGTATCAAAGACAATATTGGCTTTTAGCGGTCATCGAATATCGAAGGTTTGAAATAGGTATCAGATACTAAAAGGTTTATTTTGTGACACATTATATTACATGTTATTACGGACTGGATTGTAAGCGCTAAAATTAGGTGGAGAGTATTGTGTTGTCATTTATAACAGTAATATTTAAGATATTTTCGATACACAATACAATGAATAGTCGATACTATTGCAATACAACGATTAATGTAGTCAGAGTTACAGTGATAGCACTTTTTTTGTCGTATAATGGTAGCAAACGACCATGCAGTCCACCTGATGGTAAGTGTTCACTGCCGCCCATGAACATCAGTAATCATCCCCAAGTACAATTAAATCATACCTAAGTTTCATCACAGATGCGTCGCTACCCCTGAGGACTAAGATGTTCGCCTCGTATATAAGTGTAGCCGGCAACCACGCCTCTCGCGGTGGTAGGTGCCCGGTAGAACTAAACGAGTTCTACTACCTTGTAAAATGTAGGATATAGATGATACTCTCGACATAGACATTGCATCTAGGGTGATAGCCTACTACATTTTGTATAGTTATAGGCATGTATAACAACTCGAGGGTAACTCTCCATTTCACGCATCAGCGGCACGGCGTCATCTGGGTTTGTTCACAAACACTGCATTTGGCGAGCTGTATTTGTTCTAATGGAAATACTCGACTGTTATTTCCTTATTTTATGAATTTGAATTGCTATAAAAACTTTTAACTAAAAATAGAACCGACTTCAAGGTGAAGTTGAGTTAGACCGGGGAAGTACTACCGCCACCCTCATAATCCACCGTGAAGCAATTTATTGTGTTTCGGATTGGAGAGGTGTGGTTGCCGACTATACTTATACACGAGGCGAACATCTTAGCCCTCAGGGGTAGCAACGCATTTGTGGTCAACCTCACGTACTATTCAAACGTACTCAGGGGTGATCACTAATGTCCATGGGCGATAGTGACCACTTACTATCAGGAGTAGTGTATGTTCGTTTATTATCTTTAAGAGATAAAAAAAACTAAAAAGTGAAAAATAATTAATAATTTTGATGTCGGTGCCATCTCCTCTTTCAAGTCATTTACTTCCTTCTTGGCACACTTGGCTTTTGCACACGTGGTAGACTCAAAACTGAGGAGTTGTGACTTGAAACTTGTCATGTGGTTTCTGCTTAGCATTTGCAATACTACTATCAAAGTGGCAATAACCACAGACTTTTGACAGGCAGTACCCCTGCATCATCGGAACTTAGCTTTTCACAATAATATCTAATTCTGGACTTCTTTGATCATAAATATTAGAATACGTTATTTACTATACATTTCCCATAAAATATTGAGGAGTTCGCTGAGGTACCTTCAAGGTTCCGGGCCAAGAAAGCAAGAAAAACTTGCGATATAGTTTCGATAATACTATGGGTGCAGTATAGACTGAACCCATAGTACAAAGAATTATCAAAATTGGTTCATAAAAAACTAAGTTTTGCGGGAATAATGCATATTATTCGTTGCAGATTGAGGAATTCTCTGGTATATCCTGGTATTCCAAGGTCAAATAATTATAAAAAAGGATGGGACCCCCTCTGAAACAAGACCTACTTTACAAAAAAAGAATCATCAAAATCCGTCCACAATTGGCGGAGTAATCGCATAACAAATATACACGAAAAAACATACAAACGAATTGATAACCTCTTCTTTTTGAAGCCGGTTAAAAATGAACTTGACAGCAAGAGGTCATAGCAGGTCACGTACTTTTGTAATCAACCCCTTTATTCCCAATAGTGCTATTTAGAATTTTTTTAAAGGTATTACCCTGCTATTATCCCTGAGGACATTGATGTGTATAAGAAAATTATAGATATTAAGCGGCAAAATTGGTTTCCATTGATTAAAGAAACATTAAAAAAGAAATTAAGAAATAAAAATATCAGTAATCATCCCCAAGTACGATTAAATCATACCTAAGTTTGATGACAGATGCGTTGCTTCCCCTGAGCCGGCAACCACGCCTCTCCAGACCGAAACACAAAAATTGCTTCACGAACTAAACGAGTTCTACCACCTGGCAAACTCTATTTTACTGGCTCGGTGTCATTTTGTTTCGTTCACAAATGCATTATGCATTCGGCGCGCTGTATTTCATGTAACCAAATTACTGGACCTTTTATTTTATAGGAGTGATGTGCCGGATCTGTATCCGTATCTGCGGATATCCGAGGGAGCAGAAAGATCCGTATCCGTATCCATGACTTTTACTGATCTGTTATTTTTTTGTATCTAATCAATTTTCAATACATAGATGACATTTAAACAGGGTTTTTTATATTCAAAAAAAACTCGTAGATACGTGATAGTTTGTTTTGGTCACTTTACACTACCAAACACAAACTTTATTTATGCCGCAAACACTATCACAAAAAAAGAAAACACCGCGTTGCATAAGTCAAAAACTCGAAACATGCACTGACCTTTCTGTAATACAAAGCATCAAATGGCGAAAACTATCAAGGTTACGTCCATCGACAGCGACTGAGTAAGAAGTTAAGATACGTATCCGTATTCACGGATCTTGACATCAAATATCTGTATTCGGATCCGTATCCGCGGATATTCTCGTACTCTGTTAATGATCCGGCACATCACTTACTTTTTAGGATGTCGTACATGTGAGTGATAAAACGGAATACATGTAGAATTTCTCATGTGTCTATCAGTCCGTCTCACCCAAAGTGTTCCGAATCGATAGTATCGTATATACAGTATATTGGGAGCTAATTGGAGAGTGGATTACTGAATAAATCAATTAAGTTGGTATTTGGTACACATTTGGGTTTTCTGTGATTCATTTATGAGTGTTGTTTATTGCGTAGTAGTCAACTTGTGTTGACCACTTTACCATATTGTTATTTGAAACATAGTGACTGTGTTGTTTTTAGTTATAAGTTTTCACTTCTATCGGCAGTCCCTATGACTGCTATTTTTTTTAATATAGAAGTTTGATATAATTGTGTGACACTAAATTTACGGCGCTGAAATTAGATTGAAAGTACAGTGTTATAATTTTTAGGGTATTGTCTATATTATCGATACACAATAGAACTGACAGTATATTAATTAGTATCGAAAGAAGTTATTTTAATAGATTAGTATCTCTCGTGATAGTAATCTCTCGTGTGTCTCTCCGTCACAACCAATTTGCTCCGAATCTGTAGTATTGTTAATGCGTTAGATGGAGAGCTAATTGGAGAGTGGATTACTGAATAAACCAATTAAGTTAGGATTTATTATGTACGAGCTGACCCGACAAACGTTGTTCTGCAATATAAAATAGAATAGTTTTCGGAACCCACGCGAAAACTGACTTTTATAGGAAAATATTGGAACGACAGTGGCGCCATCTGTCGAAAATTGGTCGTACCAACTCAGACACCTTCGTGCGCTCATGCACACCAACTTTGGTAAAGGTCATCACACGATCAAATGCATAGTTTGAGATTCTATATAGGACATACAGACAAACATTCATTTTATATATTAAGAAGAAGATATGGATTTTTGTGACTCAGACTTTTAATGTATTTTAACGTAACTTTAAACGTAAATAAATATTTTTGTATTTCATGTGTAGCTTTTTAATGGGCTTATTAGGCACTTAAAGTGTTTTTGTATTATTGCACTTTGCAACAAACTTTATAATGCAACTAGTACTTATACGGTTTTACTCTTATTGTTTTACTAGCTGGCCCCGTAAACCTTGTTCTGCCATAAAAAAATAAAAAAAAATTGTATGCGTATGTTTTATTCTGATGTATCTATACATATAATAAAGCTAAAGGGATCGAAATTTTTGTCTGTTTGTCTGTTTGTCTGTTTATTTGACCGCGCATCAAGTAAAAACGGCTTAACGGATTTTTATGCCAACTTGACTAATCTGCGGAGACGATCCCCGGCCAGGTTTTAGGCCATAAAAATTCAGGGGTAGCGGGCGTAGCCACGGGCACAGCTAGTAAGCTATATTATTGTAAAGTTTCATTAAAATCCATTCAGTAGTTTTTACGTGAAAGAGTAACATCCATACTTACAAACTTTCGCGTTTATAATATTAGTAGGATTTTCCACTGTTAAGTTCATCTTGAAGTCGATTATATTTATAGGTAAAAAAATGGGATTGTTTTAAAAAAAATCCTAACCTTCACACATTAAGTGATTTGTGGGTATTTGATAAAATAATCTTAGTAATGTTCATAGTAATCAATTATGCTTGAATTTCGTGCTCTTGGCGACCGCTAGTTAGAATAATACATTGTGTAACTTGCTATGTATGTATATGATGGATATATTATGTATAACTGCGTGAATTATTTCTACAATAGAAATAACAATGCTATTAGAATTATACACTAATTAAACTAATTACATTGTTAAGACGTAAATTCGATTTTACGTTTGTTTTATTTATGTATGTAACTGTTTTATTAGAGTTTAGACTATATCGTGGAAAATTTTATCGATAACATCAGCGTATGACATCTTTCGTTCCTGTGCATTTTGTAGGAGTCGAATAAAGATCATGCAAAAGAGGTACGGTACATACAGTCCATTTCATATCAGGTGGTAGAACTCGTTTAGTTCGCCCGACGAGGTACCACCGCCGCCTTCAAAATTCTACGTGAAGCAATTATTGTGTTTCGGTTTGGAGAGGTGTGGTTGCCAGCTATACCTACTTAATCCTCAAAGCAAACATCGTAGTCCTCAGGGGTAGCAACGCATCTGTGGTCAACCGTGGGGCGGCAGTGACCACTTACCATCAGGTGGACTGCATGCTTAATTTGTAATCGAAATCGTAAAATAAAATTCATGCTTTATTTTGAGTTTTATAAATACGTCTATATACACTTTATAATGAATAAACATTTTGAATTAAATAGAAACAAACACAGCTCTATAAGCATCAGTAGGTCCAAATTACATCAAAAAATATAAACCAATATATAAAAACACCTTGTCTTTATAAGAACTTCACGGTCAAACAGTATTAAGATGAATAGCCATTGTCATACAAAGTACGCTTCATCGGATTGAGGACGAGGATACAATGAAAAGAAAAGATACGAAATTGTCTATGACTCCAGTTCTAGTGTAGCTATAAAAGTGTTTGTCTATATACACTAAAAAAGCTAGCGTATATTAACAAACTTAGCTTAGTATTCGTATTTATAATATACCTATACCTACTGAATGATATGGGATATCATTGGGTAAAGCCAATAAAAAAAGTAATCTTAACCATTTTCACAGTCTAGGAGACTGTGAAGAGATTTAGATGACTCTGTTGCTGTGGCTATTGTAGCTGTGAAGAAATTATTGTATTTTGGTTGGTGTGTTTGCCTTAGATATGGCCGGTATTTTTTTTTATGTTGTAAAGGTAGCAAACGAGCATGCAGTCCACCTGATGGTAAGTGGTCACTGCCGTCCATGGACATCAGTAATCATTCTCAAGTACGATTGAGTCATACCTACCTAAGTTTGATCACAGATGCGTTACTACCCCTGAGGACTAAGATGTTCACCTCGCGTTTAAGTATAGCCGGCAACCACGCCTTTCCAAACCGAAACACAACAAATTGCTTCACGGAGGATTATGAGGGTGGCGGTGGTACCACCCCGGTCGAACTACGTGAGTTCTACCACCTGGCAATGTAAACAACAAATAGTGCAAAGTTTACGGAACCCAAAAAGATAGAAAAAGAAAGAAAAGAAAACAAAGAAAACGTAGGGTAGATCGATTAATCTACCATGAGCATCTGTCAACGGTTTCTCCCCGCCATCAGTTTTGCCTTGACCATGATCCATGCAACTGGATCGAAATATCGGCATCCAAAACAGCTTATCGTGAGTCCCTGTTACATACTATATATAACTAAAAATGTACAAATTCCGCGATGATATTAGTTCAAAATCATATCCTTTAAGTATTTTTTTTTTCAAATATTAGGTACGATATTCTACAATTGTTATTTTTTATTGAATTTATTCAGATCTTGCAAGACTTTCCCGGTTAAACTGTGTAATTTCTCCAACCGATCAGTATTTAATCAACCGTTAAAAATCGACTTTAATATTTAATTATCAATAAAACGAGACAATGGACAAAAAATCCTTTTAAACAGAGCAACGTAGCAAGTAAATTACTTACTTAGTTCTACGTATTTCGTTCCTTGAATAAGTAAAGAAGCAAATAAGTTTATGAAGGCAATTATGGTGAGATGACTAAACCGTTTAATATATATTCATTTATAAAACAATATTTCTTAGAAGCGGCGTGGCATGTTCATTAAATACTGAAATAAATATTACTGAGACTACAGAAGTCATCATCATCATCACAACCCATTATTATCCTACTGCTGGGCACGGGTCTCCTCTCATAATGAGAAGGATTAGGCCATAGTCCACCGTGCTGGCCAAGTGCGAATTGGTAGACTTCACACACCTTTGAGATTTTTTGTTTCTTTTTTTACAATCTCTTGGGCGTGCAGGTTTCCTCACGATGTTTTCGTTCACTGAATTTGAAAAATTATAGGTGTGTGCTGGGATTCGCACCCGGACCCCCGATGTGAACGGTCGGATTCTCAACCACTAGACTATCACTGCTACATAAGTCACGTAGGATTATAATGGTTTAGACATGCCGAATTAATTCTGCGGTCGATATAAGTTAAGTTCAAGTGAAACGAGGGCGAAGCTATTGTTGTGGATTTGGTTACAGGTAATACATAATTTCGTGGCTTCAATTTCTCGAGATTTCTTTTATTTTGCTGTTATTATTTTATATCCATGCGCACTGTACTTTACGTTTACACGTTTACTTTACATGGCTTTTTTATCGTCTAAAGGTAGCAAACGAGCATGCAGTCCACCTGATTTTAAGTGGCTACTGCTGTTCACGGACATTAGTAATCATCCCCCAGTGCGATTGAATCGTACGCAAGGTTCACCATATATGAGTTGTTACCCTCGAAGACTAAGATGTTCGCCTCGTATGTAAGTTAGCCGGCAACCACGCCTCTCCAAACCGAAATACAATAAATTGCTCCACGAAATATGAGGGTGGCTGTGGTCCCCGGATAAACTACGTGAGATCTACCACATGGCAAACTTGTTGTCATGCTTTTTATTATTTACTGAATTTATCCGGAACATTAACGGTTCGTTAGGCACTAGTTTCGTGACTAAACCCATGAAATAAAATATGCACGATTGTTCTTAATATACGGTTATCGCTTTCGCAATCAATTCGTTCACATTGCTAGTCATAAGTATCGAATAATCGCTGTGTTCATAATCAAATTTACTTTTTAAACCATATACTTACACGTCAATGTTTTTGCTTGGTTTAATTATGATTTCGCTATAGCTAATACATACCTGCATTAATTTTTAGTTTGCTGGCACACCGTTACTATGGCTAAATTCTTTTAAAAATCATGTATAAAATCTGTATTTCATTTTTAGAATTTGAGTTTCAGTACTAATATCTTATGATTTTGGTCTGAGTTCTCTTTTCATTCTTTTTAAAATCTGGTCCGTGTAAAAGGACTTCTTTAAAATTGAAAAGAAAACTAATGAATTCTTTTTAGTAGATACTTAAGACTATAGATCGAATTATTCGTTATCTACCAACTTATTATTCTTACAATTAATTTACTAATGGCGTATCGTTCTTTATTTGACCTCATCGACTTCGTGGAAGATTTACTTGCATTGAACATTTACATTCTTCATGATGATATCATGTCGGGCCAAACAGGTTTTAGGTTGCGAACTTCGCTGGTCGATAGAGGAAACAATGTTGTAATCATCGTAATACACAGACACTTAAATTTTATGTATAAATAGAATTAATTAACGTCATCTTTAATGTTTATTATTTACGTTATTTATGACCGCGAAGTTTCTAAGTGTGGAATATTTTCACTAATGTGAAAATAGTAGATTCTACTATATTTATTTTTGAAGCGCCGAATGTTATGGCATCTATTTTAACACTTTTAAGATTCATAGCCTTATACTAGGTTTTTCTGTGTTGTGGGTGCTATGGATGTTCAAAATTTATGATTCAGAACGGTACGTCATCAAATCAGACTTACTAACATACAATCGAAAACTGGTGACCTTCAAATAGATCTCTAATCCTATTTGGGTGTGGCAAATCCGTAGGCGGCTTCTTGCGATACTTGTTTTTATATATGCTGTTTTAATTTTATAAAAAGATGTAAATATTGAGAATAGGACAATTATATTTAACCACCTTAATACACGTATTGTTCTACCTCGTACATGCAAAATGTGGAACAACCTTCCTCCTGAGGTTTTCCAGATCGTTAAGCCATGAGGTTCTTCAAAAAAAGGTGCCAAAAGAACTACTGTTGCAATTGTCTATAAGCTATGGTTACTGTTTTAATCATAAAATAAATACGATCATAATAACATACGATCGTAACATAAAATCAGTTAAAATAACTAAGCGCATCATGACCACATAAAATGAGGTATTATTACTTTTATAATAATGATATCATGCAGTTAAAAGCCGGTTTCACTACTAAGTTATGTAGATTTTGTGGCGTACCTACGCTTTGTTAACTGAACCATTATTGTGTGAGAGTCCTTCAAACTGTCCAAACGAAATTTCAAATATATTTTGTACTCTAATTTTTCGTAAAGTAACAGGAATATTTATATTTATTTGCATTAAATGTTACACAGATATGATAACGTAATATTTAAAGCCTTGAGATAATTATTAAAAAGTCATTTTCTCACGGCTCAGGGATTCCCCTGATGGGTTTCAGTCTAGTGGTTCAAATCCCATGCGCCCCCCATTTTGACATGTTTGTGCGGATTGGAATCCAATTATTTCTTTCTATTGAAGCAAACAATCTCACGGAAATCCATACGCCTAAGAGATGAGAGATACGATAAGTTCCAAATTGTGAAAATCTAGCAAGAATTACTAGACTTGGAGTGAATCTCTATATTTGGTGAAAGGGCCTGGCCCTAGTAGAGGCCCCAGGATATCGCTGAAAAGGTTTGATTTGAGGATACGTTTTAAGAAAATATTTTGTAACTGAATATATCAGTGTTCACCATTACTGACTGACTCCAAATTCGAAGCAAGTCAGAACCAAAACTGTCATTGACTAAAGTTAGCATAATGCAAATTATATAATGGCAAAAATTTTGAAGTTAGTAATTGGCCTAATGTAAATCTGCTTCAATTAAAGTAGAAACATTTTAGGCTAGTAAACTAAAAATTAAAAATCGATAAAGGGTAATTACTTAAGTGATTTTGCATTACGTTCCATCTAAAGTTTATTTTGTAAGAAGGGAAGTCGGTAATATGCGTAATAGTTATGATAGGACGTTGCAACAGTATTAGGAAAGAAACGGCTGGGAAGGTAAATTGGTATCAATGGTTTCACATCCATTTTACTGCCAGTTAATGATAATTTAAGATTTAATTTACGACTCAGGCCTTTGAAAATTAAGTGGTTTAGCAAGAGTTGCAAATGATACGAACACACATTTGGAGGACACTGCGTATAAAAGTTTGATGGTAAATAAATGAAAATATTTTTTCTAAACTGAAAATCCATCTCAAATTAAAGCCCTCTAAATAGAAATTGAACGGATCAGCACTGTTATTTAGTATTTAATATGTTTACAAATCCTAGATAGAGTTGATAAAAATAGGCCTGGTATAGTAACGTGGGAATACTCAAAATCTCTGTTTTACAACATTTCAATAATCCTATAGCTTTCTTTGTCGTAAATCAATGTTTTCCGTGATAATAAATAGGCTTACGCCATAAAAAATATTATTACGATTGTTTACAGTTCATCAAGTTTCCCACGAAGAAGCGCAAAGTAAGCCTTAGTAAGGGTTATATAATATTGCTTTCGTACAAAATAATCGGTTGGATCATTCGTCAAAGTGTAAATGTAAGACAGATGAGTTCACACAGAATTTATAGGCGTACTTGTATCTATGTGAAACTAATTATATCAGAAGAAATAAAAAAGTTGCCATAAATGATATTTCAGACAAAAGAGTTAAATATGTTGATGTGTTCAAGCAAAGTCAAAATGAGGAAATTCTTTTTAACACAGCCCTAAATGGAATGACCTAAATAGAGATTGAACCCGGAACCCAAAAACAAGATTGCGCTGTCAGGTAGTAATAACATATTATTGTTCTGTAACGTATTTATTGTTTACATAACAATTAATACATCGTCGTCAGCAGACAAGGAAATAAAGTAAGATCGGAACACTTCGTAATTCGTCATGTCTCGGCATGCCCTCGTGGCCTGTTCTCACGACGCCTGAGATCCTCCCCACCAGCATTGTTACCGCGCATCACTACGAGACAACGTACGTACAAATAATTGCTGTAAAAGTATGCTTTTTCGCTAGTCAACACTAGTGTCGCCGGAGTAATCTATCATGTTTTTGTTAAAGATAGAAGAGAACTCGTTAACGTTCAAAACCTCAGCAAAGAGGTACTTGAATTCCTCATCAGTATAGGGTGTTTTAAAAATGTGTCGTTAATAGTAAATTTTGTATTGGGTTTATAAATTTAATGTTTTTAACATTTAACCGTCTTTTTTGGAAGGTTAATGAATTTCATCAAGTACCTGGACAATATTGACAAAATATAATAAAGTTTGTCAGCAGTATGTACCATGTTCTATCGAGAACTGAATTTTACTAGGTTGGCAGATTTTACTATCAACAAAGTTAACTGCGTTTTTATAATGAAGTAGCTTGTAGCTTTGCTTATAATCATAGTGTGGTGTCTATTATTAATGCGGAGCTAGAGTCATTGACAGAATATTACCCACGACTTTAGCACTTTCTAATATTGGTAGCAGTAAATATAGTAGTAACTTAAATAAGCAATTATTTTTTAAAATTGAGGTTGAAAATACCAACCACACATTTACCGCTATCTTTAAACTGGTAAAGCAGATTAACGAGAACATTAAGTTTAAGCAGTTCTGTTGTTATATTTTCCTTTAGTAGCATTTAATATTAGATAACCTGTATATTCATTAATAACTTTAATAGCATACCTTCACTAATGTCTATCTTTAGTTTACGACACGAAAACGCTTACGAATAACTTATTTTTAGTAAGTATATATCCATTTTCTAGACTGATGGATTACATGTACTTCTTCTAACTTGTTTATTTGTAACATATCTATCAGCTTAATTATCTCGTCCATTGGTAATACACTCTCATACGTTAGAAGATCGTTATTGCTGTAATGAAATCGATTAATGGATTTTTAATGTCAAGATGAAATCCTTACTGATTACCATCTACTAGTCGTTTAACAAAATCTTAGAAATTTTACGAAAGTTTTATTCTTACAATTCTAATGCTTTTAAGTTTTTACGGATTAATATAGCATTTACATGACATTTTAAACCTAGACGAATTATATTTATCGTTTTTAGTTTTTCGTACCCAAAGGGTAAAAATGGGAACCTATTGCTAAGACTACGGCTTTAGCCCATCTGTGTGATCGTCTGTTTGTCACCAGACGGTATCTCATGGACCGCTATAGCTAGACACTTAAAATGTTCACAGATGATGTATCTCTGTTGTCGCTGTAACAAAAAATAATAAGAACAGAATAAATTAAATATTATTTTCGCTTTTTGATAATGTATGTATAAACAAAAATTGAGTTTCAACTCAAGCCAAAAATTTAAATTAGACTTTTATAACACCCAGACATCTCTTACACGTATATCTAGAATTTCAGAGATTCGTTCGTAACTTCAATACGGTCCCATCAGAAGCATGCAACACATCATGACAGTGCAATTAGTGAATTCCGATTGCAGATTAGCTCCGACACCGCTTTTGTTTCGTCGACCTACGCGATAATATTGCGAGTTTGCGAGCCACCGAATTGCCTCATGCGGGCGAGCATTGTTTGTGTGAGGCAATCGGGCAAGGGCTAAATAAAATTATTGGGAGATAACATAATGAGACATGAGAGCATGGTAACATCAGCCACAAAACATTGTCTCACTTGGCAATGACATGTTTAAATAATTTACCTGTAAAAACTGGTTAAAGTCAGTTTCAGGTCTTTAAAATTAAATAGAACGGTGTACGGTATGACACTGACTTTCTAAAAGTTTAAAGTACTTAATGTTTACTTTATAGCCAACATATACATTCAGATCTAACATTAAGGTCAAATTAATAATAATATGACCTATTGTATTTTGAGAGCCACATCTTTAACATTATTATGTTTGTACGTTATTATTATCATTGAGGTATTTTGGACTTCTTTCACATTTCGTTACCAAGTTGAATTGGCCCGTGAAGACTCTAATTGACCATTGTCACAATGAGAAAATGCCGCAAATTGACCCACTTTTAGAATTTAAGTTGAGAATGAGTGTTTTGAAATATGTATTCTCTCACGCTTTTAAATTAACACTGCTAGGCAAATGTGATAAGTTTCCACATCGAACGGACCGGTCCCGAAGATATGAGGTGTAATTCTTTAATCTTTCATTCAGAACTTTACGAAACTTTAATTCAGAGATCTAAATAGAAATAATAAATTGTGAATTTCTAAATCCAATCAACCGTCAAACTGGATTATGCTTCAACTAAGTAAATTCAGATTTTCGACATTCGATGAACAAAATCGTTTACAGATTGAAAACTTTTTTAATTTAAAAGAGACTTGTGATCTTATACGCTAAGAACTAAGCTAATTTTAGGATTTAGGTTGATGTTTTGCTTTTGAAAGCTGTTTAAATTAAATGTCAACAATTTCGATCGGATACTACGCAACTACAAGTACAGTTGCTTTGAGTTAAAGCCTTTAAAGGGAAACCTTAAAAATAAAATTGATTGTGTGTTTGACGAGCTTACAATCCTATTCCTTACTTACCACCTGTTTAAAATATGATACTTCCTAAATATCAGGTTGTACCGTGCCAGTGAATCGAGGCTAACGATTACCTTCCGTTATAAATTTTACAAGGACG